>JAQFJA010000006.1:20162613-20174302 GCA_029874485.1 Naso brachycentron
CGTTATCGAAAGCTGACAAAATATCCGTTAGTCGGCACTCTGCGAGTCATTTTTAATTCACAGTAGAAACAGTTTACAAGTGATGCTATTAATAGCTGCGCGGGGAACAAGGTGCTGCGGACAAATTGTCCACAAAGACATGAGCGATGTGACAGAGAGCCGCGGAGGAAACGTGCTGCGCCTCGGCTCGTGTGAGGCGGCTTCCTGCGCCGAGCGGAAAAAAAATTAAATAAATAAAATAAACAAACTTTGGATTTCAATGTCATGTTAACAAGTAAAAATCCCCGCTAGAGCTTTGCTAATTAAACGATGGTACCATTCAAAAGAGCCGAGCCCATAAATATCGTTCAGTCTTATTATATTATCTGTCAAGCTTGATTAAACACTGATGGCTTTAAAAGGTCAAGACCAAACACTTTAAAATGTCAAAACATTTAATTAAACGCTCCGACATGGATCAGAAGTTTTCAGGCTGCGCTGTGTCACGCTCCTCACAATGCTGTCCTATTATTCCTCCAAAATAAAAGGCTGCACTGTTTGAAATTCACCCACCTTGGCTCCGCAAATGAAAATCCAGCCCGATAAACTTGCCCCCCCCCCCCCCTTGCACTTTAAATAGTTGTATGCATTTTCATGCAATTTGAGACGGATTTTTT
Source organism: Naso brachycentron (assembly GCA_029874485.1). Classification (NCBI taxonomy): domain Eukaryota; kingdom Metazoa; phylum Chordata; class Actinopteri; order Acanthuriformes; family Acanthuridae; genus Naso; species Naso brachycentron. The sequence goes on from JAQFJA010000006.1 coordinate 20,163,270, forward strand.
TTTGGCAAAGATGGGCCGCCAGGCGCCAGTTGCTGTAAATGGAAACAAACTACAATTGTTTGTGTTTCACGTGTTTCTTGCATCTACATTTTTCTGTCAGAGAGAGAAAGACAGAAAGAAAGACAGAAAGAAAGACAGGAAGAAAGAAAGAAAGAAAGAAAGAAAGAGACAGAAAAACAGCCAGCGTGATTACTTGTGTGTAAAAATTGCGTAATGTGATTGAGACCTTTTTTTTTTGTCGCCCTGACTATAAAGGAACTTTTGTATTTTTCTTTTCTTTAAAGCGGAATATAGTATGAGAAATTTATATCCATTATTATTAAAGTAAGTTTAATAAGTTATTGTTCTCAGGCTCTATTTTTTCCTCCAAAGCTATTAAATGTACAAAATGATCACATGCTGTTCCTGTTCGTTGCAAAGCTCCAGGTAGATTTGGCTGCATGAACAGTCTCCTCCACGGGGACAAATAAGGGTCCAGACTGGTGATGATGTCATTAAAAGACAAATCCCCTATTGGCTCCATCAGCAGCGTGGATACACCCTTAAAAAAGGATGTCATTTCCAACAATTCCAAATGGTTAAAGACAGCTTTCATTTGTGCTGAACTTTCATCATGAAATATGCGAACATAAGCGCACGTTCGAAAACGTGCAGTGTTGGCCCTGCTCGTGTCATAAATGCGCGCGTGTTGAAAATCACGCGCGTGTTTTAATAATGAAGGTCTTACTTCGTGGATACACCGTGCAGTCAGGGATGACTGCAACTTAATATCTGTTAATGCTACGGTTTTGTAAAGCTCCCAGTTTTTTGTCAACGGATTTTCTTCAGCGTGTCTCTGAATTATATCACACATTGACTTTGTAACTGACCGAGTTGTTTAAAGTCACTGCGGTAATTTACATTAAATCCGTCAAAAGGCTGGAACTCTACAATTTCATACGAGCTCAGGACAAAATCTTTCAGGGACAAGTCGACACTGAATCGACTTTTATAATATTATAAAAAATATGGACAGGTGTGAAATATTATAATATGTTGACACCCTTAATGGAACAGATTTTTCTACATTGCTTTATTAAAATCGATCGGTTTAGGCAAGTGAATGGTCAGCTTGGCATTAAAAATGTTAGTAAGAGCATAAAGTTATTTTAATTTAACGATCATACCGCGTGACTGTAATATTGGGCAAATAAACCGTTTGGTTTAATTGTTATTTTTATCAAAAGTACTTTTATTTTGTTAATTCTCACAATTATTTATGTCCGGGTATTTCGCATAACATTTCATTATGTATTTGTTTCATATGTGTTGAAGATATTCTGTTTATTTAGCTAATTAATAATCCTCACATTCAGCAGAATCACCCAAGAACGCTGCATTAATTGTCTTGATGTCTTTACGCACGCACTGCGCACACTTTACGCACGGCCGTCGGCCTGCTTGCTGTCTCTTACCCGGACTCTGGCTTCGGTCAGATTGGTCCACACGGCGATCTCCTCCCTGGTGCTCATGTCCGGGTACCGGTTCCTCTGAAAAGTGGCTTCCAGCTCCTGCAGCTGCTGGCTGGTGAAGTGAGTCCGCTGCCGCCGCTGCTTCTTCTTCTTGGGATCGTCTGCATTGCCGTCATCGCTCCTGTGTTCAGCGCTCCTCTCCTTCTCTGTAAATCAGAAACCGGCTGAAATGACTATTTGCTTCAGCTGCATGGAACTTTGAATAACATGCGGCAAACTGACATTTTTGTTTTGAAGAATTAAGTAGTGGTACATAACACTCAATCGTTTGTGCACTAAATGCACCAGCGTGCAAAAAGACTAAAGCCATAGGTCAACTGTGACAGAAAAGGCCTTTCAGCGTGAATAAGCAAAGCCAAAGTTGTAAATAAAGAACTGACAGAAGTTATCAGAAGAGAAGTGACAGATTAACCCAAATATTTACAAACATGGCTGTGAGTTTTATATCGATTCTTTCAAACACACGTAGACGCGCCTCGCTTTACGTTGATAGATCAGTATTACTTTCTTTACGACGGGGTCTGCCTCCTGTTATCTCCCGACTGCTATCTTGTATTCGTGTCCTCACAAGAATCCCTCTTTAAACTGGAGGTCAACACGTGCAAAGGTTAAATTACAAAAAAAGGAGTTGTCTCTTGAAATGTTTAACAAAATAAAAAGCAAACCCCAACACAATCTTTAGTCTAAGCCCCATAAATAATTTCAGCGAGGGAAGTAAATCACATTCACCCATATTTACTATCTCTTGCTCCGGAGACAAAACAACGAGCCTTGGATTTTCCAGTGATTAAAAAAAGTGGCAAAGCTGAAGAACAAAAAGCTTCTTCAGAATTGTTAATACAGACCTTCTGGCTTTCAGTTTAGACTAGAGGACGGGCCCAGTATTTATAGTTTGTTTTAATGCATTTACTGACAGCAGGCCAGGCTGTTCTGCACATTTTTCCCTGACAGAACTCTGGATCCTGCCAAGTGTTTTGTTCAGCCAGTGCAATAAACAAGAAACGGGGTGTAACTGCACCGAAACGGGACTATTTTCCCCAATCTTTTGAATTTATGCGCATTAAAGTGAAAAGCAGAAACAGACAAAACTATATTGCAAATGGATTTTGACCAATTTATCCGTGTGCAACACGCGGAAATAAATCGTCATTGCAATGAGAGTCAGCAAACTGCAACTAAGATGTTGTCATTTTATCCCCAGCGTTTAAACTGCCTCTGCGACAGTCCAGCATAAATGTGCTTATGGAGAAGTAAATAAACTGTCAGTGCACTCAGAAGAAGGAATCGAGTTGCTAAAAGCACTCTGTGTACCTGCCAACTCTGTGTCCGAAGACTCGCTGCTTGAGTTCTCTAAAGTTTCTCGACTGCTGTTTGAAGTTCTCGGTAAATGAAACGCGGGGGCCACGTCGCGGGGCGGCGGCGCTCTCACTGCCTCTGCGATTCTGTCCAAATTCATCCCACCTTGAAGAAAGTGATGCGTACAAAGAGGAAACGGGGTGAATCCCGGGTGCACAAAGCTTCCCTCAACAGCTAAAAATCCACCCGCTGCAAGACACACACCCCGACATGAGAAGATGAACCATACAAGGAGAATTTCCACCGGATCTTTTGCTCCTCCGCAGCAAAAGGGATTTAAAGGAACAAAAAAAATTACATAGCAATCTTTCCCTCCGCTACAGCAGTGCTAGCCCAGAGTGTCTCCTTTCTCTCCGCAGCAGGGAAAAGCTTGTGCCCGCTGTGACCGAGACGAGGCTTCGGCTCTCCAACCCACACTGGAGACCCACCCATTTGGTGCGTTAACTCCCCAAAATGAGTGAGTCCCACCCACCGAGCCTGCCCGCTGCAAGAAAATATCCACTCAAACAAGATATTTAGTACGACGTCCAGCTAAAACAACTGAAAAAAGGTGCTATTAAAGTCTTAGACTTTTGTTTTTGTCGCATGCAAATCAGCAAATGTCTCCAATCAAGTATTGTTGGAGTAAAAACACAAATGGCTGAGATTGGTCGCTAAATATAGAATTTCTACCGAATGAACTGATACATCATCGGTCTGTCCACTTTTTGAAAAGCTTGGTATCGGACTGGATGGCATAGACATTTTTTGCAGCATTCGTTTTCTTTTTTTTTTTCAGGTGTCGTGAGCGCGCAATGCAACGCTTCGCTCTTCAGGAGTAAAATGGGTCTTTCATTCGTGCAGGCATGTTTGAAATTAGTCCAGCGCGACGCAGCTGGGTGCGCTTATACACACACTCTCTGCACACAATGTATATCTCGGATATGTACTGAGCTGGATAAACATTTGCCCTCTAACACGGGCCTGCCCAGTTACTGTTTCCTCGCTATGATAGGTGCGTGATAGGAAGATCATTGTGTGTATGAGTGACATGTCGCTCTATCAGCTCATTGTTTCACCACAAATAAACAATCAGGGCTCATAAAAGTCTCGCAGGTCGGAGCTCTCATGACTTCACACACGCTGCACCTGGAAAACGGCGCCGTTTTTATACCAAATAATTACTGAATAGCAATCTGTTGACACTCTCACCAGCCATTATCAGATGTTATCAAACATTAACAAAAACTCTCTGAACTTCAGCAACGTGCTCTCAGTGGTGTGACTTCAGTGCTGGATCCCAACCTTTCAGCACAAATCCCATTATGGCTGATGATGTGATTAGAGGTAAACCGAACATGGTTTCTGATGGCGACACATTTGCATTTCACTCAGTTCAGTTGGCGCTCACGCACAAATGGCAGTGGTGACCATTTGCAGGCGCGCGGTCATGGCAATGCGTAAAAAATGAAGGATTCAGAGGCAATTTGGGTCCAAACACGTTTACGTCCTGCGGTGTAATTAGGATCAAGTTAGGAAAGAAAGAGCCTATAAATGTATTTAAAAATCCCAAATTCAAATCAGATGTTATAATTTCAAGGTGTTTTCTGGTCTGTTTTCCTTCACACGCAAAAATGAACCCTCTGAACATTCACATGCCTTTGTGGAGAACAGCAGAACTTCGGCCAGATGTTGATGTGCTGACCTCAGTGTGTGCTACACTGGAGTAAAACGTGCAATACAAGCCTGCTTTATAAATTAGATTAATTAAAAAAAAAAAAAAAAACAACTTTCTCTGTTAGAAAAGGTGGCGGCGCCTGCTGGTCACAAACACGGAGGCCAGACCTGATCATTTGAATTGGTTTGAGGTCAGAATGGCGCCAGGTGAGGCCGTATTGTAATATTCTGAGGTTTTAGTAAACCGCGTGCATCTCTGGAAGTCTCGGATGACTTTTTTTGTTAATGTCAGACCAACAATAGTTCAGTAATTTAGCTTATTTGGTTTTTGCGCATCAGAGCTTCAGCGCATTGGACTTAGATGCAGCCTACATAATTGGCTTGTGTGCCATAAGTTCATTTTTTTCCCGTTTGATTGCTTACTGACTTATTGCAAAATTTCAGTTTTGAAGCTGAAGTTAGTTTAGTGCAGTAGACCCACTGAGGCTTATCGTGATTCCTATTCTGCAGAAATAACAAACATTTTCCAGCAGAGTTAGAGAGTTTTGTTGAATTAAGTACATAATTTCTGTAAAAATGAAACAGGAAAACTGACCAAACACAACCACAAAATTAAACTCGTGAGAAAAATGACCACTAAGTGACCAAAGTACCAATCAGGAAGTACAAATATTTTGTTTGTCCGTGCAATTACGCCTAAGATACAAGCACCAAGCATAAACATCAACTTAAACTTTTCTTTAATTGAAGACTGTGAGCTGTAAGACTCTCCTGCAACACGAGACCAGCTGCCCTGTCGACTCGCTGCGGCTCGGCCAGCAGCCAAGGCCTACATGTGTCAGGTCACAATGCGCACCGGCTCAGGCCTCACCGTCTGTCACCGGCGCCAGTCTGGAGCATTTTCGGCCATTGTATGACAGTAACTTCTGACATGAGATCCCAGTCCGACCGGAAAACTTCCCTGAAGGCCCTTTCAGACAATTGTGCAAGCTCTCAGCGAGCACTCAGCCTTTTCCATCTGTATTTGTACAGCGTCTCTGCACACAGGAGAGAGGGGCTCACATGGGCCTGTGAGATATCACAGTACTTTGCATTTGATCTTATCCAATCCAGCGATTTTGATTATCATAGCAGGATTGTCACTAACATCCTGCTCCAACTTGCCTTGTGGTGTGTGTGTGTGTGTGTGGGGGGGGGGTCGACCCCCGCCTACTGAAGTGGCCTCAGTCAGAAAAAAACACGATCTGCAGCCAAATGTCCAAAGTGGATTTGAGAGATTTTAAGGCGCAGAACAGAAGGAAAGCGCAACTGCAACGGGTGACCAAAACGGAGGTGACCTCGAGGACCTGTGCGCTCCATCATGTGAGCAGGTGGTCGTTACTATGCAGGCTGTGAAACTCGAAGTCGATGTGAGCAAGTTGGGGGTTAGTTGGTGCATCTTCTGTCTGTGAATATGCGGCTCTGGGGAGCAGTAGCGCAGTTGTAGCCTAAAGAGTCCTTTTCATAATGTTATTAGACACTACCGTAAATTAAAACAACAAAAAACATTACAAACCTACTAACCCTTGAAATCCCCGTTGGAATATTAAAGGATTTACAGCACATGGAGATTTTCCATGGAGGAGTTCTTGTTATTCTCCCTCCTGTTCTCCTGCAGATATTACAGGCTGATAGATGGGGGTAATCTAAATACCCAGCCTCCTCAGCCTGCATCCCTGCCTGCGCCCTGCGCCTCCTCTGCTCTGGAGAGGGCACTTGCGTGTGATGGATGAGTTAAAAAGCCTTTCCATCCGGCAGGACAGGTTAAAGGCCAGTGGCAATGCAAACACTCATATTTTTTCTCCAAGGAGTGAAAATAAACTCTGCGAACTCCGTTAATCACACACCAAACACATACAAAAATAAAGTCTCGGTGGGTTTTTTTTTTCTCTCTCTCAACTGTAAGGAAACCAAACAAAGTCGAGCTGACCACGGGGCCAAAAAACAAAGCATACAGAAAATTAAAGCTGGCGAGGAGACTCAGAGGAGATGTAACAGGACACGGTGAGTAACTCTAGAAGCACTGAGCTGATTATTTCCCTGGTGATGGTTTCCCTGCTCGATCCACCAGGGCCTGTTTGACCTGCAGCCTGACAACCGACAAACAGCCTGACAGACGGATGCAGGTGTAAGTACAAGAGCCTCCAACGGCCTTCACAGGGAAACACACGAAAAATCTAAAAAAAGGCCGTAAATTTGGGATTTTTTTTTTCGTATTTCTGTAATAACTCTCTTGGTTGAACTGAACACGCACACGTACATCATTCTGTTTGTTAAAAAAACAAACAAACATCCTGTTTGTTTATTCAGACCAGGAGCCGTTTATGTGATTTTCAAGAAAAATAAAAAGGATGATTGAGTTAAGGTGGTATTAGTCCTCAAAAAATACACATTTGTCATTCACAAAGGAGTTTCTTGATAGCCATGAATCACATGTTCTACTTAAAAACCGACATGTTTTAATAGCATCTAACATTCCACAACTTTAATGAGGTTTCATTTGGCCTGAATTTTCTCCCCACAAATCCAAACATCCTGCATTCTGGATCTCTTTCAATCAGTTTCTTATTATGTTTCGAAAATTTAAGTTGAAGCTGCTTTACTGCACGATAATAAATAATTTCCCAGAAAATATCCAAAATTTTCTCTTCTCCATTTTACGTTCTCTCGTATTAAAAGTTCACATAACCTCTTTAAAAAATCTGTTAGGAGAAATTATTTCGCCAACATGCAAACTTCTGCATTTGCAAACATTTCTTTTCTTCTGAATGGAGCTTTTTGTAATTTGCCTCATGTGTTTTTCCATCCTTTTTTGTTTTTCAAACAAGTCACCAGGAAATGATTATCGTCAGAGAGCTGACGTACAAAACGGACCAGATCACAATGTGGAAGTAAAAATCAACTATGTCGCTGAAAAATGTGTCAGACTGCTTTCATTTTATTTCCGCACACTATCATTTGCATCTTATTAACTGAAACATCCATATATCAACGTATCAATGTCACGCGCATTAATTTACCACATCGGAAACATCCTGTAAAAGCACAAAAGCAGAAATGTGCTAATAACGCACAGCACGTGTGCTGATTTTACCAACAAGAAGTGGTGCCCTTGCGCCAAACCGAGATTTACAGCAGCCTATCCGTACTTACAGCTGCAGCATCCTTCTGTTTTACATTGTAGTGACTAGTTTGTACATAACGTTAAACCATGTAAACTCAACTTTTCTCAAAGGCAATAACGTATAATGTTTAACCGAGCTGAGAACAGGTCATACCTGGGTCCCCGCAAGAAATCCCATTCTTCGACAGATTCAGTTCCATTCCCGTTGCCTGAAAACAAGCAGAAGAAAGTTTCTTCAGACAAAAATATTCCTGCGTTATCAACTGCATATTTTCCCACTGTCCTTAAATCAAGTGTGTGAATTAATTATTACCAACCGACAACAATGTTGCACCCCGGTTAACTTCGTATTTATACTGAGTTATTTTTATGTAATGTCTAATTCTAAAAAAACTTTTATTTTTAGAGATAAACAGACAAAAGCAAAATTTCTACTTCATATTCAAAAGCAATGCAGCAAATCAAAACAACTTTAAAACAAAATAAAACTTTCATTCCAGATCTTCATGTTTTGGGCCCTTAGTAACATCCTTATCCCAACATTACACACACACACACACACACACACACACACACACACAGCTCCTCTTATCTGCAGGAATCCCTGCTTCTATGTTCTCAGTAAATCTTCAGTCAGCTCCTCTCTGTCGCTCCGTGTTCACTTCAGCCGCCTGCTGCTCTCTACATTCATTTAGTTCATTTGTCAGTCACAGTTTAATGCAGAATATCACGACAGGCTTTAGGTTATATCTAACGAAGATAATCTGAATAGCACTGACTCTATTTGAGCTGTCAATGAATGATTTTTTCCCCTAGACGCTGCTGCTCTTTGACTCCGAAGATCGTTGCTGTGCGTAAAAGCTCCATCCGCTCAGTCTCCGGCCTCTCTGCGGTCATCACAGCCTCTCTGACACCAACTAGTCGATAACACGCACTGCAGCCTGCGCTTGTCACCGTTTACTTTTCTCATTCCTCACACGGACTCTTGTGAAACTCATATTTGCAACAACTGTATAGCGTGAAGTGGCAAAGAGCGGGGATGTCAGCCGACCTTCTGACCGATTCTCCGAGCAAAGTCTCAGCGACCACAGAGGAGGTGCGTGTTTTACTCACCAGTTAGCTCCCAGCAGAGGCAGACGACAGAAAAAAAGGAGCAAAGCCCTCAGAGTTTCCCCATGCAGGTGTTCAGTAAATCCAATTTGTGCGTCGGCTGCGCGTAAATGCTGCGTCCGCGGTAATCTGCGCTTTGGTTGCGTGTCTGCGGAGCTGCCTTGGTTTTCTTACCAGCGATCTGCAGCACGCCTCACGGTGACGTCACCCCCCCCACCACTGTCTCCACCATTTCCCACCTCGCCCGCTGTCATCCTCCTGCACCTTCAGTCTCCTCTTCATCACAGTTTTTAACACCGCTACTCTTTCATTAACGTCCTCCTCATCTTTATCATCATCAGCTTCATATTCCTTCTTAGTTTCTGATCTAAAGCTTAAAATCTGATTTTATTAATTCTCAATCCCAGTAGCCTCTGTAAGCAGCAAGCAGCGCAAGATTTAAACAGGCTATGATAACAATAATAATATTTTTTAAATAGTTTGATGCTAATAATAATAATAATTATCATAACCATAACAGGTTAATAAATACCGAGTTCATTTCAGTTTTTATCCATGTTGTTTAACGCTGCTGTTCGCCCTCTGTCTGCGGCTGTGAAAGAAAGAGAGTTTTTAAAAAAATGTTCGTCATATGTGTGAGATCCACTTTTCTGACAACTCACATGTAAATGTTTGGCTGTTTGAAAAATATATATTTTTTCTCAGTTGGTCCTTCCCCCATGAAGAAGAATAAAACGCACACGTCTGATATTTTAATTTTGACCATTGCAGATTTAACGTAGGCTACATATTGATTTACTTATTTATTTATTTATTAAGATGAAAAGGGAAACACTTTAAACTGACTGGATGAAACGAGCTTTCAGGCTCTGTTGCATTTTTAATATGCTGTCACACGAAAAATTGTATTATTTCATCTATTAAGTGGACATCAGTTAATTTCTTTAAATATCCAAATTTACACTCAGCACGCTTCACACATTGTTTTGCTGCAGTTGTATGTTTGTCTTCTGCATAATTAATTTATTCGGCAAACAGGTCATTAAAGTCTAAAGTCCTCGAAGGTTATTGAAACAATTAAAAGTTCATTTTCATGCAGTTTAAGTGATGTTTTGTTTTATTGTTGATCTCACATTAATCTAAACATTTTCGTTGTGCCACTATTTGTTTGATCTGCGGATTAAATGCTGAGAAATGGCTAAATTAACGTTTTAGATTATTTTCTTTAAATTAAATCACATTAAAGATGTTTTCTTAGCAACAAAAAAGATGCTTATTTGGGAAAATTCAATCCTTTTCGTGTCTTTGAGCTGCTGTGGCGCGGCGGCAGAGGAGGGAAACAAAGACACAAAACAAAACCAAAAAAAAAAAAAGCGACAGAGAGAACATTTTTATAAACCTTTGAGCCAAAGCAAATAAACTGATGATTGGCCTCATGTCTTAAGCGTTACAGCACAGTTATATTAAAAAGGCAAAGTAACGCAGCAGGATGCAAGTAGCGAAGGCCGAGATAGATTTAGACTGTAAGCTGTGGGCGGACTGCATCACAGATAAAGATTTTTATTAATAAAACTATAAAAATGAGAATAAAACCGATTCTTTACAGTAGCCTAATTTAATTTAGTTCGCTTATAGACTTCCAGTATCTAAAAGATATTTTTTCCACGCTTGTCCTCGTTGCAGAGCCGAACAGAGACAAAAACATTCAGGCCGGATTTAATGCGGCCACAGGCGGGATGTGCAGCCCACTCACAGCCAGTCCCACCACTGTGGCAGAGAATATTTCCAGCACTGCATAGTTACTTTACAAGCTCCTTATTTTGGCTCGAGACACAAGAGAAAGTGTGAAATTTGTCCCACCCTTACACTTTTCCTTTTTAACTGAGCCAAGAGCTGCGCACGAAGCAAAGCCCGGCTCTGAGAGAGGGATCCTGGAGGGATTAATATGGAGCTGCGGGCCTCCCTGCAGGATACGGACAGACCTCCTTCCCATAGTGCCTCTCGGAGACGCTGAGGCTCTCACATCTGTCCTCACGTCAGCTGGTTTTAAGGAGCAAACGAGGTTAAACGGACGCGTCAACCTTTGTGCAGACAGACAGGTGAGATGCAGTGATGCAGCTTCATCATCAGTTAAAAATCCAAACATTCATTTTTTAAATTCTCCTTCCACACTTAGTGAGAAGCAGCTCTTGCATGAATTTTATGCCAAAATTCTAGATGAATTGCTTAAATAATAC
>JAQFJA010000006.1:20219328-20232468 GCA_029874485.1 Naso brachycentron
AAAGAGTAATGAGGAGTCGTGCTCAAATATATAAATATAAAATATCTATAAATTCTAATGGAAATCCTTCCAGTAGTTGATTAGAGATTTCAGTCTGGACCAAAGTGATTAACCGACCAACCAGATGATGTTGCAATGTATCACAGCAGGTCGCAAAAATAGTCACAAAATCAACAGGATTTGGGTGCATGAGCACAAGTTGTCCATTATTTTCAAAATGGAAAATACGTGTTTGTGGACACAAATCCTACTGATAAAACTTAATGGCTACTGATAAAATTTAATGGCTAACAGTCAGCACAACAGTCTTTCCTAAACTTAACCAAAGTGCCTTTGCTGCCTAATCCTGACCACTGACATTAGTCAAACCTTGGATTCTAGTGCGAGAGTCCAATCAAGTCTTGCTGAGTGTCACAAAAAGCAAAAAATTGTGCGTATGTACACAAACCTTACATGTTAAATCCAGTGACTATTTAACATAAAGTCATAGGTCTTGGACGTTGTCATCCCCAAGACTCCTGTGCCTGCATGGCGGAAAATTCCCAGCATGCATCCCATCCTGCCAAGCCACAGGGACATGCAAAAATTGTGGCAAATTCAAATGCAAAACCCCCTTTGACCCCATAGAACCTCTTGAACATGAACAGCTGCTTCAATTGAGTTGTTTCACCACTTGATCATTCAGGAGACGTTCTGTCAGACATGGAGGGTTAAACTGGGGGCTTGTCTGTCTGTCAATCAAGCAACATGAGATGAACATCTCTGTCAAAAATCAACTTCATCCCCCTCCGTCGTACATCACACTCTCATCTGACATCTGTGTTAAACGAGGACTCCAACAAATCCTCCCTCTGCAGGCTTAGAGCAGCTACCTGGGGAAATCACAGCTGTCTGGGTGTGTGATTGTGTGTATGCATGTGTCATACATATCCATGATGCCACTGCTCTTCATGCCAACATGCACGAGTGGCTGTGTGCATGTGTATGTTCGCAGCATCCAATATGCTTTGGTATACCGACTCCTGGGGGTAATTGACAGGCTTAGGCTCCTTGTTTAGGCCCGTCTCAGGGGGGGCAGTTAGGCTGCTGGCGTTCAGAGCCGCAGACCTCCACTCATGGAGAATGCATAGAGGGATCTCTGGTGTATCTGCGGATTAGCTGCGCGGTAAAGGGCAAGGGGGCAAATAAGGCCACGGCGGGTGAAGTTATTTGTCATGCTTTAAGTGTGAGTGTTTGTAAGTATGATTCTATAAACTGCACTGAGCGTTCGAGGTAGACATGGTAGCAGAATTGTGACGAGATGACATAATTAAATATATAATTGAAAGAATAAATCGTCAAAATCCACATAAGCTGTTTCAAAGCAGCTAAGCACTGCTTATTAGGATTAAAACTTTTGTCTTTTTTTGGAAATGCTACACATCATTTGATTTGTTTTTGTGTTGCATGTAGCGGCTTGTGCGGACAAAGGTCGTTCTGCTTACTGTCGTAAAGGTTTTGTCAAGCAGGACTATTTGTTTTGAAAGAGAGTGAGAGAAACAACACTTATTTGTACCATACCATTCATTCAACCTTAAACACAAAATATTGAAATTATCAAAATAAAAATATTCGGTAACCCTTTCTTTTACGGTACAGTAACTACTGGGTAAATACCCAGTAGTTACTGTACCGTAAAAGAATATTCTCCTGTTCCAACCATAGATAGTAAAAAAAAAAGAACAGTGGATCAGTCGTACTCGTAAACAACAAATCATCTCCTCCAGTCTGTGTGCCATAAAGCGTTTTGTAGAATTTCTGCTGACTGAGCAAACCGTGCAAAGGCATTTTAAGAGACAATCTCCAATCTCCTCGCTGATGGGCTAATTTGCCAATATAGGTATGATTTGAGGCATCAGTATTAAATTTCATAACCAGTTACAAGTTACTCATAGGGACTTTGAGTTATCCACTGACAAATTCTCATAGAGACTCAGTTTTCTTTTAGAAGCTTTTCCAAAAGGGTGGATTTTAAAAAGGCAAATGTTACAGTTAAGTCATAACTAGGGCAGAATGTCAGGTCTGTCCAAATGGATTAAAGTCTGAGCTTTAATCATTATTTCAGTCATTCACAGCATGTTTGGAATTCTGACAATTGATTTAATGCAAATTAAGATACAGCATCAGTCCATTTAGCTTGATAAGTCAGTAACATGATAAATAAATAAAGTTCACTTTTTGTTTGTAGTAATGATAGCAGCTGTAATGAGTGTGGACACTAACAAAAGTTAAGTGGCATTAGCTTAACCATTCTGTTTGTTCTTTCATTGCAGACAGGGGCTGTCCACACCACATTGTCTGAATATGTGTGTGTATAAGTAAACATGTAAGGGTATAAATATGTATGTTAAGTCTATATGTATGCATATGGATATATGATTCACTGTAATATATCTCGAGATATGTGACGTAGCACACTGGGCATCAAATGAATTAATGAATATTTGTGTAATAAAACATTAGCAAATGCACACTTATTTTCACATTGTATCCAGTGATAAATGTGGTATTTTCTTTTGTGTCATAGTATTTCTCATACTTTCATATACTCTTTTGTAGTCCCTTTGTAGCAGCCAGGTGAGGATTTAAAAACGAGGAATCAAAGAGGGTCAGTGGGGTTTGCCATGTATATCACCACTACTTACTAAAAATAATTTTTTAAAAAGTTTAGCTTCCATTATAGCATTAGGTTTGTAATGGTGGTAATAGTACCAATACAAAAAGGAAAGAGTTGTAAAGTAGCAGCAGTCTTGTGTTGCAAGTGTAAGAAAATATTAAAAAACTTTTAAAATAATTGTGCCATTCTGAAAAAATTGAAGCGTTTGGCATTTATAAAAACTTTAGCAGAAAGATGAATATTTATAACACTTCTATTTTGTATAAATACCGTAGTGATAGCACCAAAAACAGCAGTATGAGAGCAGAGGTGGGTGTAGCTACAGTGAGGCTGGTGGCCGTCATAAAGTTTGTGCGTAGCTCTACGGCGTTCTCTCACGTTTTTTTCTAGTGGGGAAAAAAAATTTAGTCGACTGGACAAAATAATCAGTAAAAACAGTACAAGACATAATAATAATTTTAACAATGCAATATTAGCCTTGTTTGCAACAGAAGTAGTTGGTATTGTGTTCAACCTTAATTGGCCCCGTAAACAAAAATTCAGAGGACAGAAAATAGCCCAACACTAAACATCCATCCATCTTCTCCCACCTTCCTTCGCCCCACAGTGATGCTTCCCACCCACAGTCAGTCAGACATGATCCAACCTGCGGCAGTGCTGACATGGTGGATCTGCGCCTGCGGTGGCTGCCTCAACAAACACTAGCTCTCATCCAGAACATCAAACAGGGCAGGGCCTCCAGGAGGAACCAGGGGAGAGGTTAGCAGCTATTCTGGATGGTGTGTTTAACGATGTTACGTTTAACATTTGAAGAGCACTTGAGAGCTGCTTTTATTTTCATTACAGGATGCTCTGCTCATTGAGGCATACATGACTAGAACACAGCCTGGATTCTTGTAGTAGCAGTAATAACAGAAGCAGTAGTAGTACTAATATAGGGGATAAAAAACATAATAAAAAAACACAAAGGATTTTATTTCAAAAGTACTGTTGCAAACTCCAACTTAGCAGAGGTTCAAACAGGCCAAACAGGTGCAAAACAAAAATAACAAAAGAATAAACTGACACGTGAGAAGAACAAATGCAGCAAGCATGACAGATATTTGCACCAGATGTAAGGTACACTGTCATTGCAGTTGTGATTTCAGTTAAGGTTCAAGATGATTTATTTGTCATTACAATCATATCTATGAATACACACACAGTGGAACAAAGAAATGTTTCTCAGGACCAGGGTGCAAACATAAAAAGTTTAACAATTTACCTGAACACAGACTAAAAATATATAATATATATTTATTAGATTTTTTTAATATATTAAAAACATATTAAAACATACTAAAACACAGAATTTTAAAGGCAAGAACAAAACAGAGACAAAACAGCTTAAAAGTGTAATCAAGTAAAAAGACAGCGTTAGAGGGCCAGGAAATACTTTCACTTAAATTAAAATTAAAAGTTCTTTGTACTGCTAGTAGCAATAGTTTTGCTTTAGCAGTGAACCTCTGAAGCTGAGAAATGAAGTCAACATAGAAGTGCCAAAACTGCAGTTCCTCAAATGGCCACTTGAGGCTAGTTCCAAAAGTGAGTCAATCCCCATAGAGCTCCATATCAAAATACTTTACAACAGTTGTAAACAATCTTTACAACAGATAATCTTTGCTTCTGTTGTTGCTGTTTTTTGTTTTTGGTCTCAAGCTTATTTACTTGTTCAGGACAGCTATAGGGAGGCTCTTTATATAACTCACGCATTTAAATTATACCAAGGCTTAAAGTTGTGCTTTGTTAAGGGTGCGGTCATTTTGAGAGACAGTAACTGCTAGCAGTCTGCACTCTTGTCTGAAATGGCTAGTTCTGGGTTTAAAAAAAACCCCAAACAAACAAGCTAGTGACAGCCATAATGCCAAACTGTTAGCTTCTAGACAGTACTCCACAAATCAATGGGTGACCCCACAGAGGCTCCATTCACAATCTAATCTGCTGTTTATGATGTTGCAGCCCAGTATCCCGAAGATTTACATCCATGTTGGACAATTCTGCAACTCACAGTTTACATCAATGCACACATTAAGTGGCAGTTCAAGAAGTGGTGTCTCCTATATGTAGCAAGGTGGAAATGAAGGGTATGGGGTCAGGAGGTGCTGTGCCAGAATTTTTTTACATCTTGTCACAGACTATTACATTTAGCTATTTAATTAAAAAAAGTGACAGAAAAAATTCCCATGCCATGCAAAAATATTGGAGAAAGCAAAAACTGAAACAAAATGTATGCATAATTTTGTAACCCCTAAATTTTCCTTGGTTTTGCTGAATTGTCCTTTAAAAAAAAAACAAAAACCTTTCAGTGTTGTTATCTTATGATAGAATTGCTGTGTAGCCACTGTATTTCCTGTTACTTCATTTTCACATTTCTTAGTAATGTTCTTTATTTAAAAAGCTAATAAATTTGAATAATTTTGAACAGCATTTCATTTATTGATCACAAATTTTTTTGGTTCTCTGGTTGGTTGCAGTTTTATAACAAAGCAAGACTAAGTTTGTCTAATAGTTCTCATCTGCATAAACAAAAAGAGTTGAACATTACGCACTTAATAACTAATGTATATTTTACAATATAAAGAAGGACTGGATATTGTCAAGAACCTTGCAGTTCAATTTAAATTAAATTTTTTGGTTCAAGTGCTGATTTGATTTTGATCCAGTATTCTTTGATATTGATTCAGTAACATGTGGAGATGATATGATATGATATTTGTCAAATAATAATGTTGGATTAGTTGTACTGGTTAAGAGCAAGCTGACCCCAACATATATTTTACCCTTTAATTATTCTTTAACAAACAAAGAATAAAACATTATGGTGAATAAACAATAGACGTTGTTTGGTCGAGTGGGGCCTCCATACAATGCAAATCACACTGCTGTGGCGCCTAAAGGAGTGGGGCTTCATTACAACAGAAAAATAATGGATTTCAGGATTTTCTCAATCAATATTGAACTGGGAAAATATAAACTGTAGTGCACTGAGAAATCAATCGGTGTGCAGGCAATGCAGTGACAATACAGGTGAGTAATGTGCTTGGGTTGTATGTTTACATTTGATGTGGAGTCAAAGGGAAACAAACCCTTACAGACGTATTTCCTCTGTCTTTCATTAGAGACCTCAAACAGCTCTCTGCTCCCCTAAAACATAACACCAAAAGTAACCAAAAAGATACAAGACACAATTAATTGTTCATCAAAACAGTGACTGTGCCCACAAATCCTCACCTGCCCTGCTGACAGAGCAGGACTCATCATCAGCTCCATCATCAAAAGCCCGTATGTGACGCTTCACTGGATTCCACATCTGCTATGAGACACAACTATCGTGTGATTGTGCAAAATGCAGCACAGTGTCACTGACGTTAACCAGGCATGAGAGATCACACAGGAGGTGTTTATTTTCTCTGTCTGCAGTCACGCCTGGCTTTGCTGAAACTCCTCAAGCAGAACTTGCTCTCATTAGACCGCTGTGATAAATTGATTATGAGCTGACAGTGCGTGGATCCACAGAAAAGACTGAAAGACGAGTGAGTCATCATCCACAGGTAGAAGCTGAAGTAACTGCAGGTTTTCAACGGGATCGCCTGTGCTTTTATTGTACCGAACCTGTATTTCAGTTTGTTTTGATAGAGATATGACGCTGCAGATAAGATGCTTGCTTTTTAATTTACCCTTGCAGTGCTGCAGAGCTCAGATTAGTAGAACTTAACATTTACAGTGATAGTGACAGTTACAGGTCGGACTACTGATCGCGCTCTTGCCCTTTTCTGTCACAAAATGTAGATAATCTGAAGCAAATTACAGCACATGCTCATACAGTCTCTTTGTTAAATGTGGAACTAGAATTTAAAATGGCTGAAAATAAATTAAAATGAGCAAAATGCAAAAACTTTCTGCAACATATTTGACAATATCAACAACCATCATCATACAACCATTTTGGTTGTATGATCATTTCATTTTACAAACAACAAAATGACATATCAGAAATGTTCACTCTGTGAGTTACTGTACATTATTTTTACTGTGCATTTATTTTGGTTTTGGTTTTATTTGTCATAAAGTGTGTTAATTCCAAGCTCATATGGTTTCAAGTAAGTGCAGTTATGTTGCTCTCCAAACCTGAACTCACATGATACTGACGGTAATTTGGATAACAAATATTGTTCAAACTCAAACTGTGCAAACACATAAAAATAAAAGAACTCTTGAATCCATTTTTACATTCAAGAGAAAAAATGACGGACGAATGACATTTGACGCATGAAAAAGGCTTTAAATTTTGTAGTGTGTTCACAGATCAAAGTAGACACTGCTGCAGAAACGTTACAGTAATTTGTCAGTTAGAAGTACTTGTTAACTACCTTTATATGTGTGTTAGATCCTTCCTGGTTAATTTCTGCATCTTGTCAACAAACATATGTGTTTTTTGACATTATAGACACATTTTCAGTGAACTTGACGGATGCATCTGCAGTTAATTGATACAGTTTTACATTTGAGTGATTTAAAAATAACCTTGTGCATCGGTAAGATGAAGAAAGGCTTGACAAAATAACAGTACTTAATGATCTGGGATCAAGAATGATCTGGCAAGATTGGTGGAAAAAAACAACAACTATGTTTTACTGAACTGAAAGGGAAATCCCCCCCATGTTCTCTTGCAAAGTCAATAAACTTGTTTTTCACACAAGATATAATCATAATAGCTATTTTGGCTTCCTTGAGTACGTGACATGGTTATGATTTTAAAAATAATTAAGGGGATATTAAGTTTAATCCCATAATATCCAGATTTCCTTTATAAATTTCCCTTTTATCAGCTTTAGCAGTGGAAGAATCACTTTATGCTGCAGCGTCCGTACCAGCTGGTTCGATTGATGTCTTGTGCATCATTTTGCACACATTTCCCCAAAATTCAGCATGACAAATTTAAGTATCTTAACGTTATGCATGTTAATTATAACATGAGTTTTGCAGATTGACCCACTGGGACGATGCTGCTCATTAAGCTGTTTACAGGATGTTTTGAGTGTGCATCTGTGATTTGCAGTGGTTGCATGTCGCTTGACCTCCCTCAGCTCCAACCAGACTTCAGTCTTTTTCTCCTATTTGCAATGCTGGAATGTAACTAAGTAGATTAACTGAAGCACAGTACTTAAACACAAATTCGAGGTACTTATTTCCATTTTGTACAACTTTATACTTCCATTCCATTACATCTCAGAGGAAAAATATTGTACTTTTTACTCCACTATGTTTGTCGGACAGTTTAGTTACTAGTTACTTTTTCAGATTACAGTTTTTCACACCCTTCTTGTCCAATAAAAATCATATAAATGAGTGATTTTTGCATTTAAAATTCTCCTCCGTCTTAAACTAAATAATCTTCCAGATTAGCTGAAAATGTGTCATCACAAAGGCTGTTTTTATGGCTTTATAATGATCTTCCATGCTAAACTAACCAATAGTATATAAAGTAGCTTAAATGAGCTCAGCCTTTAACATCTGCAGTAGTACAGTGGAATAATACACATTAATGCAGCAGTGATATTAATCCGGAAACATCAGATAGAATAGAAACCTGCTGACAGGGAACATTTTACTGCAACATCTGTACTTTTCCTTCTCACACTTTAGGCAGATTTTGCTGATTTTACATACTTTCACTCAAGAATAGTTTTGAATGCATGATACTTGTAATGAAGTACTTTCACAGTGTAGTATTGATACTGTCATCTAAATACTTTCTCTTCACTTTCCTGCTTATTAGCTTTTTTATGGCTCCAGTAACTAAGGAAGCTGGCCAGGAGTCGGTCTGTGTTGCTCACCAGTTCACTCATCATCTGATTAACTATTTGTCAGAGTGGTTGGCTAGTTAGTCAGTTTCTCTTTTGGCTAATTGACTGACTGGATCATCGCAGACAACAACGCAACTCCCCATTGGCTCATGTGAGGACTTAAAACACAGACTGCAGTTGGCCCTGCTGATGTGAAGCACATCTGGTTTTACACAGGAAAACCAAACCATAAGCAGCCAAGCAAAATAATACACAAACTTGGTCATTTGTAATCTCAGTCAACATACACAGGAGACAGGCAGAGGATCAAGATAATGGTTTATGATCTGGATGCGTATTGGCCTGTTTATCCCGTCCTCCTGAAGAAAGAGGACGAGAGAGCGAGAGAAAAGGAGGAGGAGAAGGAAAGACAGATGTTGTTTAAAAAGTATAATCCTCAGGTCTGTGATGGGGTATGCGGCTCTGCTGTGTGTCTCAGCTCTCGCTGTAACAATGTATGGCAGCTTCATTGAGGCTCAGCCGCAGACATCTTTTTATTTGGTTTAATTCTTTGTTGGAGAGCTTTATTTACATGTTCGTTCATGTCACATTCCAGTGAAATAACAGTGACTGAATAAGATTTAAATAAATAAAGAAAGAAAGCAATAATTAACTAAAGCTACAACATCTATCAGGTTATTTTTACACGAGTAATCCTCGTCTGCATCTAGGGACTGTGTGTACACGTGAGATAAAAAGCTACAGTACATACACAGTATTTAAAGAACTCAAATGGAAAAGCTGAAAACTGAAAACTGTCCAGCCAAAACATGGATGAGTTAATGAGCTTATTAGAAGATAATCAAATGAATCAAACAATGGATAGCATCTCCAAAAAGGGACAAACATTTAAGCGTTTAAATCTTTATCTTTATTCTTTAAGTTGTGCTGAACTGCTTTGAAATATAAGCAGATCAGCGGTAATCCAGTGGATGAACATTTTAAATGTGCTCATACAGATGTAAGATGATGTATTTTTAAGATAAATTGAGTTTCCACAACATGATGTTATGACAGAGAGGCAAAAACAGAAGAAGAAACTACAGTAACACCTAACGTCGATAACCTCCTGCATAAAATAATGAGAATTATTTTGGCTTCATGCTCACACCCCACCCATGTGCAGCATGGATGTACATGGGTTCACATGAGTTTATATACACACATACACACACATGCTCAATCAAACAGAAACCTCCTAAAAAAAACCCAGGACAATAAAAAGCAAACTGATTGTAAATATATCACATTTTGAACAATATAATTTCTGTCACCATTTATTTCTCTGTCACACATCAAAACTGAAAACAAAGATGTAGTTTAATGACATCATGAACTAGCATGGCATCATGGGATTTCTTTATTTCATTGTTAAACAGAAAAGCAGATAAAAAACTGATGTGACCTAGTCGGGCAGAAATGTTCACAGACGACATTTGAGTCATGTTACGTTTATTTATGTTTGCAGCTTCCTTTCTCACTCTCTGAGTCGTGTTACGCCAGAAGTTAGTGACTGGCAACATAATGAACTGCACTGTAATCTAGAATAAAATGACGGATCTCTCTGAGACTGAAACATTGTTTGAAACATTTAGGATAATGTATGAACACAACTCAACAAAATACATCACAAATTAATAGTAGTTTTTAGACATTTTATTTTGAAAATGTTACATATTGTAAGTTTAAATAATACAAACGTTCAGATGAAAGACAGTTCTTCACAGTACAGGAACATGTTTCTCAGCAAAATGGCAAAGACACTATCAGATATGACTAAGTCTCATCCCAGTAAGCCCGACTTTCATGGATCGTCAGCAGCCTCTTTAGTTGATCCAACATCAGTCATGAATTTCACGGGTGGGTTGCTGTCAATCGCCACCAAGTAGCTTTAGCTGCTCCCATTAGCACAACAAAAGCTGACGCATTTACTGCAGTCGTGTAAAGGTTTATATGACATGAAGGAGGATTCGCGGTGTGAAAAAAAAAGGTGGTTAAACACAAAAAGATGCAGTTCTGCTTTGGGAGCCAAAAAAAATTATATTGTTATTATAGCAACAGTATTTCACAACTGTTTTGTCCCACTTTTCACAAAAAGGTTTAAATGTGTAAATTAATACAACTCCTACTTTGAGGGGGGATTTCAACTAGTTTGCACAAAGAATAATCCTTTTACTTATCAGACCATCTTAACATTATTTTTTTATCACTGAATTTCTGTCATTCTGCGAAAATAAATAGGTCACTATAAAATTATGCTGTTAAGCAAGAATTGATTCTCATTAATGCAAAGTATGCATGATGTAAAATCAGAATTCCCTTTTAAAGATTCTGTGCTCTCATTCCTGGCTGCATTGTTGCTATTGAGCAAACCATTCATCCATTAATCTCACTATTTTCAATCAACTGTTTGTTCAGACAGCATGCAGGATGAAGGTGTGTGTAGTCTGGGTGTTATTTCCTGCTCTTTTGTGTGTTGTCATACAGCATTATGGTGGGAACTTTGCAAAAATGCTCCCTTTTCACAGGAGTGTTTGTCTGTCTTTCTGAACGCCGGCCTGCCTGTGGTTTCTCACACCAACTAGTTTCTGCTTGCCTCACTGCTACATCTGAGTTTAGGAGTGTGAGTGTGTGTGCGTGTGAGATGTGTACACGTGTATGTGTGTGGTATGGAGTCTCAAAGCGTCAATCAAATTTAAATCCACAGATAAAAGGAAGGGGATGCCCTTTCCTGCCTTTTAATTACAGTGTTTGTGGTGGAGGGAGTCAGGAAACCCAGATGCTAATGTAGCGTACAGTAGCCACTGTTCCGCTTACCTGGTGTGGTTGAGAGTATAATTCCCTTGCCAGGAACTGAGTCTATTAGTCATTACATTACTAGTAGAAAGTGAGAGGAAGTCAGTTGAAATTATACAAATGAGAGCAAAGATAAATACGCAGAATGACGTGTAAAGGTAAAATGCTAGTGGCTTAATTTTTACAGTTTAAAAAAAAAAATGTGACAGGGCCTCGGGGTGGAAGAGGTACAATAGCGGATTAAAGGCAGAGAGGGCAGTTGCCATGGCAACACAAGTATATAGTATATTGTTTAAGGTAGAAGGGAGAGGCTGGAGGCAGACAGGTTAATCCTCTCCAGGCAACCAATTACAGACTTCCATCTCCCGTCCTTCCTCCCCCGTATAATCTCACTGACTCACCCTTACACTCCCTTCCCTCCCCTTTGCCCAACTCTTTTCCCAGCCTCATCTCTCTCTTGCTTTCTCCCACATCTTATCCCAGTATGTCCTGAAATTGTTTCCATTCGGGTGATTTTGAGCCTTATGATTTACATCCAGCGACAGTGCGGGATTTGGTCAGAACGGTACTATACTGACTTATATCTACGCAAATTTGTCACGTGTCATTCGTCTCCTGAAGGAGGCAATGTCTTTGCTTTTCCCAAAAATCTGAGATTCAAATGTACAGAGTGCAGGTAAGCTAGATTTGATACGTCACAAATTCAAAAGCCAATTACAGTCAAAGAAACCTGAAACTTCCACTGTAGAGCAACTTGTCGGAACAGAGTCAGGGTTAGCATTAGCAAAATGACTAACACTGCGCCATCTAAGCTGACAAGCCAACAGACAACATAAACAAATAAAAGATGCAAACAACATTTATCATTCTGATAACAGTGCACAACAGACTCCTCACCTGAGTTTGGGTCTGATTGAAGCTCAGTCATTTACAGCAAATGCTTTCAAATGTTTCATCTAACCCTGATGTTAGCCATATTGATGACACTGCTCTTTTAGGCTAACTGGTGAAAGCAGTGATGGCGGTCAGAGTGGAAGGACTGTGATTCATCTGGAGTCTCTCAATAAAGGATACGGAAAGATGTGCTACTAACCCATTAAGTTTTTTCTGTTTTGTATGGAAATCATATTCAAACAAAATATTCATAGCAAAGTATTAAACGTGTCTGGAGGGGAACTTCAATCAAAACTGTTGCTTGCACAGACTGATTGAAATGTTGGTGTTGGATGTCTATAAAATGGCCTTATTAAATGTAAATAGAGGTTTTGCAGTGTAAACCAATATTGCTGGTGAGACTGACATCCCAAGAAAACTGCCAGCTTAGTCGTTTTAGCAAATGTCACTAGATAATTCATGTTTACTCAAACAGTCATTATGACAGGAGCAAAGACGGAAGTCTAGAGACTTTGTTCCAGAGCAACATAGTCTGCATGAGGACAATGTCCATGTGAATGGATGGGTCAACAAAATACTGGATGTGGATGCTGTTTGTTTCCTGTTTTAAACTGACAGTCAACAGTATTAAACCATGACCACAGTCACACAAGATATCACACTATACTCTGCGCCAGTGGTGTGAAATGGTATATACTCTCCCCGTCTCCTAAGTGGGCAAAGTCACGTCTCTCACAGAGACATTTAGGAACCACCATCCCTCCACCTTGTCTGGAAGTGTTGTAACGTCATGTGAATGGATTAAAGCAGATGGATTTTGCGTCACATGATATTTGTTTGAAGTAAGTTTTAAATTTTAATTCATGGTTTCTCCTATAAGACCATTTAAATGTCTGTTTATATCCATTG
>JAQFJA010000006.1:20365909-20376413 GCA_029874485.1 Naso brachycentron
CTCTGTAAAGTTGTCCATGTTTTCACCGTAGTACATGAAACCTGCTGGCTGCTTGCTAACTTGTTTGTAGCTTGTTTGATATGTGAAGTAACAGGTCACCCAGAAGAAGCACGTCCTCACCCACTGTGGCGGAGACGGATTCAACCTCAGTGCTTGTATACTGGGACAAAAACAGTAGTCAAATTACATGGCAAAATGGAGCTATAACTGTAGTCTGACTATGTATGTAAATGCAGTCATTGTGAGAACTGTATGATGAATTTGACTCAAGATCTCAACTACTGACCAAAACTGACACAACAGCTTGTAAATGAGTCAATTAAACAGTATTTAAATTTGTGAAGCATGTGTTGCTTTAATGGTTCAGATTACAATTTACTTTAAAAGCTGAAATTTTGTCTATGAGGTAAAACTGTTAGTGACTGCGATGCTTTATGTCATACTTGCACCATTGGAGTGGTTATCTACAGCACAGTGAGGTAAACAATGTTGTTTACCTCCTTATCTAGCATTGATAAAAACTGCTCTGAATGTGTCCACAGAAATTGTTAGAAATCCATCACTTTCCTAAAGTTTCTTTCCAAGAACGACCTTGGAAGGGAGAAAGTAAAAGACGATGTGAACAGCTTTCTCTCTGGATGGAGCAGCTGAAAACAAGACAAAGCTTGGTTTGGAGAGCAGATCATCACATGTTGGCTTCAAACAAGACAAGCTGGTGCGGCTGCGTGTGTTCTTGCTTGTAGCAGCACCAAGTGTTAAAGTTGACACTGCAGCTTTTTTGTTTCCTTTCACACTGTTTAATAATAAACATCTCATCACAGTAGGAACAACTGTTTTGAAGTGAATGCATGGTTTTGTGTTTTACTTGAAAAATCATGAGACTTTTTTTTCCAATAAGTCAAAATTCATTTCGTTCTCCTTCGTGAGAGAAGACAGGCACCAGCTTACACTAAAAGGTCAACAAGCTTCAGCTATTTTAGTTCTGGTTGACACTGATTGTCTGCTACTCCAGTCAGTGTGCACATCATTAAACCAACAAAAACCCCAAAAGTTTAGCTTAAAATAGGAAGTGTCAGTAGCAAAAGACACTAATCATATTGAAATTTGTGACATATGTTTCTCTTTCATGGCCCGATGATACTCGTCTTTTTAAACTTGTTTCTTTCAAAATACTTTCAAAGTAACTCCCACCACACACATAACTTGAGGCTTTTGGCAGCAGGAGATTTGACACATTTTTTAAACTCATCTAACTGGACACATCCTTGATGCAAACAGTCCACACCCTGACTGGCTGACTGCGCTGCCAAGCCTCCACAGGAGGGATGTGCCGCTATCACCAAGTCCAGACACAACAATGATACAGATAAAGAAGCTCAAGTTGGGCAACAGCACCAGTCTAAGGACAGAAAGAAAGCCAATTAAGGGTAGAAATCCCACCGACTCAGCACCACGGACAGTCCGGCAAGCACTAAAATGTCAGTTGTGTAAGGCAACTCCAGATTCTATGAGTACAGGCCCAAACAATTACTGTGTGAGAGTGAATTTTCGAAACAATGGGCCATTGGAGTGGGGGCTTCGGATGGGCTTTAGTCAAACAGGACATTTTTCAAACTAACGAGGTTTTGGAATAATGAGCCATTACAACAACTGCATTGCACTCTAATTCCACTATGACAGCATCTTGCTTTTTGTTTAATATTTATCAAGAATTTAGAATAAAGTTGATAAGACACTTTGGATGCAGGTCAAATATGAGGCATCAACTTTCACCTCAAGCTGTAAACATAAAGACATAACATCCTTCTAACTGGCTGACCAATCGGCTGCGCTTGCATCAACAAAGTAAACATCCATTCAGATGCAGTATCAGTAGCACCACTCCCTCCAAGTTCGTGACCTCCCGAAACCTCGTAAGACCCGGCTACAAACAGACCCTGAGGTGTCCGATGGCAGGAGGTGGGGGTCTTCCTCTTACGGTCACAAAAAAAGAGGACAAGATTCACGGAGAGGGGTCAAACGAGGGAGACGAGTGAGGCGTCCACATTAACTTTGAAACAGCAACTCCCCCACGACTCTGTGAAGTCCTGCTGTAGCAGAGACAGCAGCAGGAATTCACACAGCTTCAAAGTATTACACACTTCAGTCTTTCATATTCACAACTAAATTTAGAGCTGAAAAGAAAAATACACACAGTGGAGGACTTCATGTCAAAAAAGATATAGAGTGTAGAGCAGGTCTCGACCTGACTCTATGATTAAACTGCATTAAATTGTGTTGAATTTATTAAAACCCAATAATTGAAAGCAAATCCCACATGAGCAAGCAGTTTGCACCAGTGTTATGAACTACCTGCTTATATACACTACACCAGATAAAGGGGGTTATGGCTGTTGTCAAATCATATTATAGCTGCAGCATAAAAATACACAATTTCCTCCTCAATGTTGTGATTTTTTTCTTTGAACACAAAGTTTACGTTGACCACTGACTGATCAAGAGTCGGCTAAACTCGCTAAAAGTGATCTTATGTAAAGGTGTCATTCGTCAGTCCTGTTCAAGTCAAAGCCTTTATACACACTGAAGCAGTTTTGTGTTAAAAGCATCAACTTGTGACTCTGATGTAAGAAATCAAATGATATCAGCGTGTAAAGGAATTATGAGCCTTGACTACCAGAAGTTAATTGAACATGGATGATGAATTACATGTATTCCTGACCTTGTAAAGCATAGCCTCTGGGTAGGTGCGTACCCTACAACATAATGTTAAGTGCAGAAATGTAACTGCATGTTGCAGCGATGTGGACCTCAATGAAGGTCACTGGTCCACTTGGCAGGCTTGCATTTCCGGCTTCTTCCTCTACTCTACACATTTCCTGCTCACACTGCTAACATGGAGGGCCCTATGATTTCCGCAATCACGTAATCACGGAAATGGCCAATAAAAACTGAATCTATTGTTAAACGCAGGATATCATGGAACTGACCATAATTTGACTGAAATTTAGTTTTCAGGAGAAAGAGGAACATTTATCTGGGGAGAACATTCCAAAGGGTCGCTTATGTGTCGGACCACCCGTACATCACTTCACAAACACTCCTGCCCAAAACAATGCGAGTATGCCAAAACAGTCGCCTGAAACACTGGAAAAATCGGCTAAAAACTTATGAATCTCTCACTTGCCCCAAAATAGAGTGCTGAGCAATTTCCGAACAACCTCTATGCATCAGGTGATATGCATATGTAACGTGCAGATACATGCAAGGACCACTTGCGGTCTAAAGCCCATGTGAAAACCAAGGAAAAAGAATCACTGTGCTTCAGAATTCCAATTAATTAAAATAGCAAAGACAGAATTTGGGATAAAACAAAACGGAGTTCATGGGGCCCTACAGATAGCAGCAAATTTGTGGCGAGACATTTGAACGGGCCACTTCCGTAGCTTACGGCAAAGGCTGTGCTTGCAGCACTGATCAGGCTTTGGCGTGGCTGTAGCCAGAGTTCCAAACAGACAGAAAAGGCTTCATTTGCAAGTGTTAAACAAGGCTCCTGCAGAAGCTAAAGAAATGCTAATGTGTGGAGCTGAACCCACATTTACATTTATTCATTTGGCCAAACTACCAGTCATTCCTGACTTCTTGCTCATGTAGCTGAGTCGGGTTACACCTCAGCTACAAGACAGCATTCCTCACAGCAGCACAAATAAAAATGGCTGGGTATCACTTCCAATGCCTTAAACTGAAAACCTTTTTACTATCAGTGAGTTCAACAGCTAGAAAACATCAATGTAAATCATCTCAGAACCCAAAAAGCTGCCTTCAGATACACAAATCACCACATTCTCTCACAAAAAACTTGTTCTATGCTTTAAAATAACACCCAGGTCAAACTAGACCTTACAGCCTTGCAGCTGTTTGCCTCCAACAACCGTTCAAGGGTTAGTTTATACCCATGTCACACATTATTGGATACAAGATGTCATCACTTGATCACTTCATGCTTTACATGTGTGAAACCTTATCATAATTAGCATGACTTCTTAAAGTTATGGCCAAATGCCATTTTGTGAGATACCAATGACTCTGACCTTTGACCACCAAATTGTAATCAGTTCATCCTAGAGTCCCCGGGGAAATCGCTGCTTAATGTGTAGAAATTCCCTCAAGGTGTTTTGAACTCCTGCTGACAGAACAGGACAGATGGGTGGACAAACATGCCCCCCAAAAATAAATGCCCTCAGTCACAGCTGTCGCCAGCATGGAGACATAAAAACCTAAATGTTTCTGATATTCATCACCTTACACCTAAGGAAACAGCTCTTTTCAAGATTGCTTTTCAACTGTAAAATGTCTCACAGACACGGGTACAGGCCGGGTTAGGGTCTCAATTTCAGGTCCACTCAAAACTTGTTCCCACTTACGTCTCTGTAATGAACAGATGTGCCATCGACTTTCATAAAAATCGTAATTAAGTATAATTAAAATCACTCCCAAATCTGTTTTTTTTTTTCATTCAACATGTTAAAGTCAATTATCCACAAACATGAAGATGCTCTAAGCTCAATTCATCATGTCTCCTTTTTCCACAGATGACTCCACTGTTCACAGTTTGTCTTGGCATCTGTGAAGCCTTCAAACTTGACTTCCTGCCTCATGTTTCATCTTCTCACATGAACCTGCAGCACCACACCAGCGCTGGCCCTTCCATGTTTTTGGATGTGGGGCTTTTTTTTAGTCAGAGCAGCAGCAGGTGCCACAACAGAACGCTAACTTACTTAACTAAAGTGGCTGCATTTTGCTCACAGTTAGACATAATTTTGTTTACCGGACACTCCGATCAAGCGTACCATGTTTTAATCATCATGTTCATGCAGCAAATTTGACTTGCAACCACCAAAACTGCTGTGATATCAACTGAAATGATGTTTGCATTGATTTCTCTGCACCCTAAATGAATGAGAAATAATGTCTAAGAAAAAAAAAGTGAGCAGAGAGGGTCCGTTTACATAAAGACACTGGTGGTCTTGTTCTGTGGTGACCTATCAGAAGAAGGCGGGCAACACCACTGCTGGAATTTAACACAAATCCACCATGACCTCCCTCAGGGGCCAAAACACAAAGAAGAATCAAGACATTCAACTTTTCAGAGAAATTACAGATAGTTTTGGGGAAAATTATTAAAATTTTACACCATACACCTTTAAAACATATTGAATATTTAACAGGACTCTGCATCAGGTTAGTGTGATGTTTTTTCAGCTGTTAGTTTTTATCCTTGTGCCTTACAGACATTCTGGTTTTGCTGTGAATATGCCACCAACATGGAGCAGTCGAATGGACTCAAACACTAAGGAAAAAACACTAAACTTTACTGTACATGAAGTGAACGCAACATGTCTTTGCCGCTGCACACGCAGTGTCACATGACCCATCACAAACAGAGCAGTGATTCAGCTAAATGCCAAAAATGTGAATATCAGGGCAGCTGTAACACTCAGTCTGAGCTGCCCCAGTAACACTGCGGTCGGAGCAGACTTCACCTGATGAAATTCGGTCATGTGCTGTGGCCAAAGGCAGTGGGGACAGGAAGTAGTGTGGGAATGGTTGAGAACATTAGCTGCAGTAGCAAGTGGTACAATTTATTTAAATCCTGAATGATAAAGGCTTTATTCAAACACTTCACTGTCGCTACCTTCTGCAGCTGCTTCTTGCATTATTTTACCGTGCAATTACATGACAAGGACATAAATGATCAGTATTTTCAGAATGAGAGGACAGCATGAAGGTCAACTTACAACCAGAAGCTCGCATGTCTCAAAAAGTTCTTCACAGAAAAGAATGAGCTGTCAACTTTCAGGTGAACCAAACTTAAAAGTACTCTGTTTAATTTTTGACCAAAAGTAGCATAACGCAGCAATGATTTTACAAGCAGTTCCCAGATTTGGTTGTATTTTGTACAAACAAGCAGGCATCTCTATAAACAGTCCTGCTGTCTGTTTCACGCTACGTAGCTGTTCAACCATCGGTGGCAGTAACACACAACAAACCAAAGAAATGCAACAATGAAGGCATTAAAAAACAACACTACAACCAAGCAAAAGTAAATGTAGACAAAGTACAAAATAATATTAAATCTGATTTGCAAATGTTTTATGAGGATGTGTGAACTGATAAAACCAAAAGCCTGTGAAAGCGGTGACTAAGCTAATGCTAAGCTAATGCTAATGCTAGCAGAAGTCACAGCATTCCGCAATAGTCACTACCAACCTCTGATTAAACACTCCGCAGTGCACCCAAATCGAGACAAATATGACAACAGTGTGTGTTCGTAACAATTTTAGTAGTCAAACTATGGCTGAATTTCTTTCATTTGTGGCTGCTTGGGGCTCAGCAGCAACAGGAAGTAAACAACTTCAGCAGCTCCTATGGTAACATTATGTCATTCCACAGTTACACCATCAACTATCGGCATGGCATGTATACTACAGTGTTTTCAGCCATTCACAAAAGTTTACACAGGATTTTTTTTTGCGCAAGGCAAAGACATCTCTGTTTTTAGCAGGGTAGCCTAATTTTGTGTCAAACAGGACTAATGCATGCTAATGCTAGAAGCTAATGTTAACAAATACCAACTTCAAGTTGGTGGGGTCTCCCAGTCAGCTTGCTCGGATTGGCTAAAATAAGTCAAAATAAGTCAAAATCCTGGGAGACCACACTCCTGTTAGTAACACTGGAACCATTTCTGCAAACGCCTCACACCAAGAGATCAAACTCAGCTCGGCAACACCCTGTGATTGTCGGGAGGCGCAAATTGGCCATAAAAATTTCCCAGTGGTTCTTGAGTGTGGGGCGAAAGTGATTAGGAAAAATTCTATCTATTTAGAAAACTCAACATCTTAGTGTTTGGCTCCTGAACAATCTTTTTGACAAAAATTAATCCTTGAAAGGTGTTCTAGGGCAACTTTATAGAAGATGCCAACATCTTCAGAAAATAGCAGTATAACTTTTGCAGATTTCTAAATTTAGGCGGAACTCATACCACAAGATGAAGCAGATGTGATCATTTCAGCTTATTTTCCATTGTGAAACACTGTATGCGTTTTTTTATAGGCCTACCTCCTTAATTTTCATTGACAAAACAAAACAATCTGAAAAGTGAATTTCACTCCAAGTCAAAAGCATAGAACCTTTGACAACAACTCCTTATAGCCACGGTTTTGTATTATGAGGTCACAAGGGGGGAAAGGGGGTTTGGAAACACTGCTCTACACACACAATCAACAAAGCAGCTTTAGCTGTGTGAGTGCAACACATAAAAAGGGCACAACTGCCTGGTTCCCTCAAGCTCTGGCTCTCAGCCACCTTTACTTGCTGATGTGACAGCTTTTGGAGCATATCCATCCAGCCCATCCAGACAGCTCCAGATTCAGGGTACAGTTTGTACTCTGGAGTCTACATTACTTACACATGTTTCAGCAAAGCAAACAAACCAGACAGCAAACAAAAAGACAAAACAAATCACTGACAGTCCAGCCACCATGACCTGACTGTGTAACTGTGAAACAGCCAGTGTCCAGGAAAAGCACACATAGCTGTGAGGCAAAACACCACGTTGCATTGTCAGAGGGGAAGGGAAAGGAGCTGTCTCCATAAGTTAATATGCGGCATCGCTTATCAATTCCCATAACTGATTTATGTGGCTTCAATTATTTGTAAATCACTTCTTTATCCGAGAAAATCCCCCATGTGTGAATTCTATGGTAACACATAACAAGTTGTATTTTTATTCCGGACCAGGGTGAGATCATCCAGAAGCCATGATGACTCCTGCCAGAATGCCTATTAGCGTTAGCTTCCATGCTAACGAAACAACCAGGCAGGAGTCCGGTTTAAGCTGACAGCACATGAACGACATGACAACCGGGTTTTTAAACACCAAACAACATAACTGTACCACAGAGGACAACACTGAAAAACACATGGTGTACGGTGTCTGCACCGACCCCAGCAAGCTAACTCGCTAGCTAGCTAGCTAGCAGCGTCCATGCCTTTCTCTCGAGGAACACGTGGAGTGAACACGTGACGTCTCATAACAAACCTGTTCCTTTTAGGAGATTAAACAGGCAGATGTTTCATTGTGTGTCGTGCTTCGATGTCGAGAATCGATCTTAGAAAGATTACAAGCTAGCATGTTTCACAAGAGGTGACTGAAAAAGAGCAATAGCAACCTGGAAGCTAAGCTAACATTTGAGTGGGAAGGGCATGGCGACGCGCTAGGCCAAAAAAGACTCTGTGTGCTATTGTTAGCCGGCTAAGCAGCTACAGCTGAGCCCAGCTCGTGGCTTTTCGTCTAATTGATGCGATGCCAGACATGGGCGTATGTCTTATTAAGGTCCGGCGCGTCTATACGCCGAATCCTTCCCCAAAACAAACGTGCTAACAGTAGTAAGCACCTCTTTAAGTGTTTGGTTAGCACCTTGGATGTGTCAGCTAACGTTTATGTGGCTGGATGGAAGGAGATGAAGCACACAAGGGAGGAGGAGCACGGTGATGAAGCAGGCTAAACATAAGGACATCTGAGCCTCTCTGGGTGTCTTCTGCTAGCTTGTAAGTTTAAGCCTGTGCGGTGACACTGCTAAAAATAACGGCTCCTCCCCAAAATGCGAGAAAAATAAAACCCACCGACATGAAAACTTGATCCAGTTCAATCGGCACAGTTACTCTACTGTGATGACACAAGTACCAACTTTACAACCTGCATGACAACACAACGTGTACAGAAACGTGCCACACAAGCGAGCAAAGCAGCAAATCCCTTAATTACACCTGCGGCTCTTCACATTTTCAAGGAGAAGCAGAAATAACAGAAGTTCCTCTTAAATAAAACCTAAATAAAGCTAAGCCAGTGGTTAAAGGGGCTGTCCTGCTCTGGTTTATGACCATTTTAAAAAGTAAATTCGGTCCTCTAGCTGTGAGGACGCATTTGAGCATTGTCACTGTTCTTAAAGTGTGGTTCCTTATGCAATCAGCCGCCCATGGGTCCAGTATGCTACCCTGAACCCAAAGAATAGCCCTCAGTGTGGAGGAGGGGGGCATTTACTCCAAATATAAACCAGCTTGCAAGGGAGCAACAAGAGGGCGACCACAGCCTGGGCTTGTTTCTGCTCTCTCTCAGTTCAATAAATGATATCTGAACCCTGTGACAGCTGCCTGGTCGTCCCGTGTGAGCACACCTTGACGGACAGACATCTACACAACAATGACAGTCAGTGAATCGACATATAGGGAGGGTACAAACCGTGGTGTGCTTGTCCATTCACGCTGACCACGGTCACCGCATTCATTTTCCTAGTCCACGGGTTCACCTTGGGCGGGGGAGCGTCAGTAAACTCCCTTCTGTTGCAGCTTTTAACAGCCTCCTCGTCCTGCTTGTCTTCACTGTCACAACCTCCTTTTCTCTCCTCTGTCGCCTCCTTGGAGGTTTGCTCCTCCGAACCAGGGGTCCCTCCCTTCCCGGGGCTGCTACCGCCGCTGCCGCTGCTGCTGCTGCTCTTCTGGTCGGCGACACCCGTCTGCCGCTTGGCCCCGTCGCCCCGGCCGCCCTCCTCTTCCTCCGGCACACCGCGGATCACTTTACCGTGCTCCTCCGCTTTGGCGAGCGGGTTGCCGGGCAGGAGAGTCTCCACCTGAGTGGCCATTTCCCACCACCGTCTTTATTCCCCCCTCAGGATTACCAGTCCTCCCCCCGGCCCGAATTCGCCTACAATTTCAAGGAAATATGAAGTTGTTCCGCGGAGTCTGCCGCTCCTCTGTCGCTCCTAGACCAAAAGAGCTTCAGTCTAAGACGCAGAGTCGCCCGCGCAGG
Source organism: Naso brachycentron (assembly GCA_029874485.1). Classification (NCBI taxonomy): domain Eukaryota; kingdom Metazoa; phylum Chordata; class Actinopteri; order Acanthuriformes; family Acanthuridae; genus Naso; species Naso brachycentron. The sequence continues at coordinate 20,375,775 of JAQFJA010000006.1, forward strand.
ATTAAAACATATAAAAAATAAAGAAACGTGTCCGACGGCCTCTCAGGATTACAACCTTAACTCCACCACTAGCAGCAATATGGATGATCTCCACCACGCGATAGAGGGGTGCGCGCACGTACGCAGCAGAGGGGGAGTAGCCACGTAAAGACGGGAGCGCGCTTTTGGGTCAGGTCGAGATGCTGCATTCAAGTGCTTCCTCGTAGTAAAACCTCTTCTCTACCCGTTTCGGAAGTGACAAAGTGTCACTATGTTGGGCGCATTCAAGTGCCTATAAGTAACTCAGTGTGTCGTGGATTGAAAATACTTCTTTGTATTAAGTTAACTTCTTATCCAGATTTTAATTAGAGCCTAAATGAGAAAAAAGCTACCAAGTTTTGTGTTGCAGCGTTTTTAATTCACCATTTTTGTTCAAGAGATTTGAATTAAGATGCAAAACCAGCATCATTCTGAAGACCGAGACAGTGTTATCTCAACCACCACATAAAAAATTTGTATGAATTAATGAATAACATGAACCAAGATCATCTCAAGTTGTCGATGTGCCTTCTAACCTCAGTAAACAAACAGAAATGTTCAGCCGAATGCAAAATATACTCATATATAAATAAATATACTACATAAAAGTACTACATTCCC
>JAQFJA010000006.1:20390361-20406125 GCA_029874485.1 Naso brachycentron
AACAAATTATTCTTATACAGGGATATAAAATGTCATTTATGATGTGATGGTTTTTCTTTCTGTGATGCAGCAAGAAATGGTGGCAGGATTCAGTCGTAGGGTTTGGCCTCATACAATGGTATGATGGTCAGCCGTGGGCAGCAGCTAAGTTAAAAGTGCAGGAAATGTCATGTATTGCTTTCCATTAAAGTGCACATAGAGGGCCTCCCCATTCTTGGTCTCATCTGTCACCAACTCCAGGAAGCACTGAGCTACCTGAGACACGCTGAAACACGACACAGTGATTTAAGAGAACAAGCATGGAAACAGTCATTGTAAGTTGCTTCAACGTGCAAGATATTGTGACATTATCAAATTAAGCAACGTTTCATATTTGCTAAACAGCTTCTTGGTCAAAATCTATCAGAGGAGAAGTGTGTGTGTGTGTGTGTGCTCAGTGCAGCAAGACAAACTCATTATACTTTAATAATTAAATCATCTAAAACAAAAATACATGGTGTGAACATGTGTGTGGTACAAATAGTTTTCCACACAACAATAGGAAAATGCACAATAAAATTTGAAGTTGCAACATTAAAGTTGAAGAACAGTGATTTACTAAAACATTCAGACTGCAGCTTTGCCACTAGCAATAAAAAAATACTTGAAAGAACAATAAATACTGTCAAAAATTAAATGATTTCAGAGAAATCTGATAAATTATGACAAAGAGCCTTACTTCATTTCGTTTGTGCTGGTCGCTATTTTCAGGGTTATATCTAGCAGATGTGAAAATTGTCCCAAATTTTTAGGAACGCTGTTAAGGATATCCGTTTTAACCACACCTGGGCACACTGTATTGAACCGTATACCGTAGCCTGATACGGTGGAAGCAGCCTAGATAAAAATACAAACATTAAAAACACAAAAAATTATCTTCCAACTGCTTAGAGGCACAATGTTAAGTATAGGCACTGACAGCAAAAAAAAAATCAACTGTTTTTTTCCCCCTGATTTTCTTTGATAATAAACTTCACTGTAAGAAAACATTCCTTACCGCCATGGCTCGAGTGAAGCCGATCACTCCATGCTTGGTTGCTGAATAGACGGGAGCACTCAGAACAGGAGTGAGACCTTTGGGATTGTATACATTAGTTTCCAAAATCCTTCATAATAAGCATGAACAAAACCCTTCAGGGTGTTCTTGTTTTCATGCAACAATTTCTCCTTCAAGCAGCTTAAGAAATTTGGAATATTTGTTGATTCTGGCGACCCCTGTGGTCAAAAGTGGTATGAGTACTTCATGTTGTAAAGAACCTGATCTAGCCAGCACATGCATTTTTTTGGACAAAATGAATTATCAAAACTATTAATCTTTCCTGGACAGCAATTTGCAGGTTGCATAGCAATGAGCTAACATATCCACTTACTGTAGGTTTTTGTACTATAATAGCAATGCATAGATTAAGCCTAGACAAGTCATATCAAAAGAAGAGAGTGCAGACACTTGTTCTCTTACACTATAAACAGTTTCTCCAGCTTTAAACAGAACTGATTGATTTTAGTTGCCTTAATTTTATTGAAATCTTAATGTAATTATAAGCAAGAGAGTGTGGACAAATTCACAAAAGGTAAAACACTAGGTGTTAAAGCTGAGATAGGCAACATCTGTAAACCAAGCTAGCTGTAGCCTGTGATTCCTAATGCCGGGGCCAGATTACATGATATCAGCCTGATCGAATAGCCAACCCAGAAGAGGTAGTGCATCGGGTGGGCTCGGAAATGATTAATGAGCATCTGCCTCAACAATCAATCGTTAAGTCAATCCAAGTCTGACTGGTCTGCTGATCATCATCTAAAAATATTTAATTAAATCTTTATCGTTACTGCTATCGAGTCTAATGGGTCCTAAAATTTATGCTTACATCCCAAATCGAGTTATTTCAATCAAATCACTGGTGCACAAACATACATCTGTCGAATACAATTGCTGAACAAAACACAGGTAGTAAACTGAACGAAGAATTCTCACAGCGTGTTGATTGCCAGCATAGCTGAATGTGCAAAGGAGGAAGCAAGTTGCAATTTATGTTGCACATAATTTCTTGTAACGGGAGAACATAACCTCCATCCTTAACACTGTGCTTTAGCTTAAGCCAAAATGCAGTGACTTCACCTTTGACCATTGTTGAGTTAAAAGAAAAACACAAAAAAACCCCTCCGCTATTCTTGGTCTCCTGCTGCTGCGCAACAGTCATCCACCTCTACTTAAATCAGACGTTCTAACAGCTGAAGGAGCACATGCAGCAAGTAGCAAGGTGTTAGTACATTAAAAATGGCAATCCAGTGTTCAAACAGGCAGGATAAGAGCCAGTTATCAAATTAAAAAAGGTGCCATGAGTTTACATCATGATGAGTTCAAGGTCCTGTCAGTGAAATGACTACAAGGCAAAGATAAATAAATCATATGATGTGTTTAAATTTAACGTCGACAGAGAAAAATTTAGCTTTGAGAAACTTGAATAAACAGTTGTTTGGATAAGAAATGAGTTTTTCCAGCAATACGCCTATAAAATAGGTAGTAGAGCTGAAATTATGATAATATCAGTATCAATAAAAATTTACAATCCCTAATCCTTGCATTGTATCTAGCTTATTTACATTCATGAGACTGAGGGACATTACTAGCCCCCAGACACTTAGCTCTCTGAAAATGTGGACCCCAGAACAATACAGCTGAATAGCCCTGCTGTATGGTTATTATGGAAATCTGCACAGTAACACCAAAAATAAATTGCCTACCCCGACTTTAAGGCTCGAGGAGATTCATAGAAAGTACTGTTGCCATACCTGTTTCGGATGACATGTTGACGACAACCCCACCTCGACCTCCAGTTAACTTGTTCATGTGCTGCAAAGCCAGGTAGGTCACTCTGATAACACCCACCTATATCACAGATGATAAACGGTATCCTTGTGTTGAGTTCACAGCATAAAGTGCAACACGTATTGACATAGCCTGCATCTGAGTTCACAAGGGGCATACAAGGACCGTAGAGGTATTCCAGGTAAGTCGGGCCAATTTCTATTATGTAATGGCATGACAAGTTCATTTAAGGTCACTTTCCATGTAGGGCAGTTCTAGAACAAACGTACTGTATACTGATTACCTGAGACCCAACAACTGTCAGCAACTTCTCCATTAGCAAGCACTTGGTGACTGTGGCGAGTAAAAACTACCTTTTAACAGGAAGAAATCTCGACGAGAACCCAGATCAATAGTGGACAGTCATCAACCACAAACAGCAACAATAACAATAAAAACCATGACGGAGAAAAATGACTAGTTTTAATTAAAATATTAATAATATGTGATCGTATGTGTATAATAATAACATTACAGATAATAATCTAGAATAACTTCAGTATGTAATAAGTAAACACTTACAGTATGACGTGAATGAGAACACATTATTTAGTCTTACAAGGTTTACGGCGACAGTTTTCTCCCAGTTATTTTCGTTGAAGATGCCAGCGTTGTTGCAGAGGATGTCGATTCCACCGAAGGTTTCAACAGTTTTCCGTAAGGCAGCTTGGAGGCAAAAAAAATAAAAAATCCACTAACTTATTGGCATTTGTGTGTCACGCTGCTCTGAAACAACTTGATACAGTTTAACAGGGTGACCTGACAGGACTATTCATTAAATGAGATAAATAATCCTGCAGTGCTCAGTGTGAAAAAGCAAGCTACTCCTCTCAAGCAAAAAGAAGACCGCACATTATAGTTTTCATTTCATATGCACCTTAATAAAGCTGCCTCATCTTAAAACTACTTCTCTCATTGCTCTTAATGAATTACGTTTTAACCTTGCACTTCCTCAGAATCTTGTATGACCCCGTTTTACTTCTGTTGTACTCAGTTTTCTCTTAGGCTACATCTACATGGCTGCGTCTTAAATTAAAGGCGCAGCAGTATCGTTACGTTTGAGGCTTGTATCCTCACTAGCCAAAGACAACAGGTTTTTTTTTTAATTCTTGGTGTCTCCTTTTCGTCAGGTAAAAACAGAGGAGTTTGGAGATGCGGGCACAGCCACCCTTTGAGATTGGTCGCACTGCAGTCCTGTGACTATTTTAGAGAAGAAAACAAAACTGTAATTTATCGTGCATGTATCTATGAGCATTGACTACCAGACAAAATCTCAACATGGGTAACGAATCAGGAGTTGCTGACCTTGTTGTCTCTGCTAGCAGCTGTTGTGCAGTTAAATTTTGCATTTTATCACGCTACTACTGCATACATGCGCAGGAGGACATTATTCAGCGAACTGTGACAGTTCCCGAATCAGCAGCAGTATCAGACCTACATTGATTGGTAAAACTTTATTTATATTTATATGATTGTGGTTCCAGAGGAATAGCGAGAAAATTTTCACATGTTGATCTAGATTGGTCCTGATCGACCTGACCAATAAACTGTGTCCGCATGTGAAGAGAAGACAACAATGTGCGTGCTTGTGGATGTTTTCACAAAAGGGGACCTGCACATTGTAAAAACATTACTTAAGAGACAAGGGAAGACTCCGAAAAAACACCAATACCTTTGTATTAACTTGACAAGTTGTTTCTGTCATCATCAGACAAGTTTGTGAGGCTGTAAACATCTTCCTAGAGCCGTTACATCCAAACACTGTACAGAGCCCGCAGTAAAAAAGTTAATCATTGGTGAATTAACACACAATGCCTGGGAGTTATTGACTGCACATTTACCTCGAAGTGAAACAACCACTCACTAATTTCCAGTGACTAGATGACAGAAAGGGGAAATTCTATGAACGTGAACAGGTGCTGTGTGACAATGAGTGGTCATATGATAAGCATGTAGTTTGGCTTGAGAAAAGAGCTGCTACAGAGCTTACATCGTGCATGCGGAGGAGGAGTGTCTTTGATTTAAGATGGAGTCTTAAATCTAAGACGCAGCAATGTAGACATAGCCTTAGATTAGACAGACTAAGATATACTGTAAGGATCCCGTATTGTGAAATTCACATTACAGCAGCAGGTTGTTTGGTCATTGCACAGCATCACACACAGTAATATAGAGTAAAATTAAAATAACATACTGTCCAATAGAATATATACCAAAAATGTGCAATATAAGCATAATGGGCTACAGGAATATACCAAGAATATATAATGGAGAAAATACTAGAAATACAAAAACATATATACCTACAGAAAACACATTAAAAAAAGTGTTCATTTTTGGCAATAGTTGTGGTAAATATGACTTTTCGTTTGTGTGTGTGTTACCTTTGATCTGTTCCTCTGACTCAACATCACAGGTCATGAACAAAGCCTTGTCTGGTCCATTTTCTTTGTCGAGGGATTCCTTCAAAGTCTTCCCTACATTTTCATTCACATCCAGGAGGGCTACCTGTAAAGGTGAGGGTCTGTCAGCAAGCAAGAAAGGACGTCTCCAGACTTTTCATTGCTACAAAACAAGTAGACAAAAATCAGACTATTCTGTACCACTTAGGTCAAACTTCACCTTGGCACCATTTTGCAAGAACATCTCTGTTATTGCTCGTCCTATCCCCATTGCTGCTCCAGTCACGACTGCAATTTTACCATTTAATGCCATTTTAGCTCTCTGATATAGAGAAGAGGAATTCTTGCCAGAAAATAGAAATACTGAACTGAGAGAATGAGAATGCGCTTGCCAAAATCTGCTGTCAGGTCTCCACTGAAGTGTATGGAGCTAAATTACTTTAAAGTTACCACCTGCATAATAGAGCTGTCAAAATGAACCTTGTCTTTGATCTGCCTAGAACTGTGTAGTAAATAAATAACTACTACATGGCTGGCAGGTCTCAAACACTCAAACACAGACAAACTACACTCTTTTTTTTGGTACCAAGTAGTTTATTTTTCAGAGAGCAAAAAGTGCAACACAAAACTGGAATATAAATTGTCTGGATTTCCCTGGACTGGCATGCTGTCACCTATGAAAAAGCAAATAATTGTGGGATCACCAAAACCTATCGACTGAGTAACTGAGTTTAGATTCCCACATGCCATTACTAGCTCTATCTTCTTATTTTCAATATTTACACGATATTTTATTTATCATAAGTCATCTTTTTCAGTAATGTGTTATTAACTTTACTTGATTTACTTCCATTAGTCTCACTGTAATGGAGATTATCTTTTGTATGTGAATGACATGGGCGCCCTCTGCTGCACCTTTTGGGCCTGGCAGGTACAGTGCTGACAGACTGAGAGCCAAGTCTGAAGTGATGCAGACACAGCAAGGCAGGACGTCAAATCGTATGAGTGTCAATTTGATGTTTTCATGAATTTTGTGGACAATTTTAAGTCCCAAAATTCACAAAGACAAGCCGCAAGCTTGTCGATGTCTCCTTCAGAAGCCTGAAGCCAGAGTGTTTCTTGTCGGCCCCTGAACATGAACAGTTACAACGATGAACAGGAAGGATTTACTGACCGACTTTGAAGTTGGTCATCTCCAGCATGGGGCAGGTGAACAGCCGGGGAAACACCATGTATGTCCTCCTCAGCTATCTGGATGTTCTGGATCTCTTCACCTTCAGCACAACCTGAACACAGCAGTCTGTTAGAACAGTAGCAGCTCAGACAGGTTCAGCCAATTATCTCTCAGCATGTACATCCCACACGACTCCACTCACACCAGCTGCAGCTCAATACTCTTGATAGAAACGTTTCAGTTCTCCATTGAAAAGTCATGACAACGCAGGCAGCTGAGCTATTGAAAGCTCCGCTTCTGCGATAGAGGCAGTTAATGTTGTATTGAGCTTACTTTCACTTGCCCCAGGCAAATGGGCAAGCGCTAATGTCAAGCCTTTATGTGGGGAATGCAGGGGCATGCTACCCTGGAAGAAGATTTTGTACATTTCAAAGTTAAATGCATCACTCTGGTGAATTCTAATAGCAAAATTAAGAGGCTTAATCTATTACAAACTTTGTGCCCTTGTAAACTAATTCATATTATTACACATAGGGTGCCAAACATTTTAAAGTGAACATCAATTATTACATTTATTTTTTAAAAATGTCAAACATTTGATGGTTCCACCTTCTTCAATGTTAGGATTTGCTGCTTTTTTGGGTCATTTATGGCAGTAAATGAAGAGTCTTGGGCTTCTGCACTGTTGGCTGGACAAAAGAAGCAATTTGAAGATGTTACTTTGGCCTCTGGGCAGTAGCGATGAACATTTTCACATTTTTTTTAACACTGCATGAACTTAAAGATTATTAGCCTCCCCCGTTGACTATCAGTTTACAGCATCTTTTTCAGGTCTGGACGTGACCTTGCAATTTCACTGCAATCATAGATATGAAAAAGTTATGCAAGGTACAGAAGTAAAGCCAATTCATATTTCAGGAAACAAGTTCATTCATATGTTTGAGTTAATTCGCTAAAAATACATTTAAAAGTGTACACAGCTAACTATTTATATATTTAAGTTTACAGAATTATTATTTACATATTTACACATTAACTATTTACATTTCATTGTCACAGCTAAAGTAATCTGCTCAATCTGCCCAGCTGAATCTCTTCCATTTATCTGTCTAAGTCCTGCTAGCTCCTGATTGGATAGTTCAGCGACATGTGAACAGGAAGAAGGAAGTGAAGTAGTTGTTGTGAAGCTGCTGTGCAAGGAGAACAGTAAAGCACTGCTGAAGAAATTATCCGTCTCATTCTACACAGAGTTGTCCAGTTATCACCGACGAACCCTCATGTTACAATTACAACTATGTCCTTACTCATTACCTCAGACTCAGGGTTGTCAGGTGTTAACGTTGCTGGTGCCCTCTTACTTTAGCACCAAACATGCCGAGGTTCTGCCAGTAAGCTCTTTTCAGCTGAGGGGATCGTGGCAGATAGAGCAGTGCCGTGGGAACATTTCAGAATCTTCATCAGTCTCATGTTGAGCAGCAAGCCAGTGACAGGAAGTGACCACAAAAACAGCATAAACATAAGCGCAAGGTTTAGGTTTTATTTGCTCATCAATAGTTGCCCAAACATACATAATGCACATACAAAGGCCCTTTTATCCCAGGAAAAATTTCTGATCTTCCAAAACTCATTTTTTATCATCCCCTGGATGACGGGATGCTGTTGGTCTTGAGCCCTGACCTGCATGCAGGACGTAAAATTAACTTTTTACCTCATCTGCCATTGGCTAGTGACATCCAAAAATTTACCGGCCAGAAATATTTTTGACCGGCCAAATAAAAAAATCATGCCTTATATGATTTAAAATAATTACCATACGTTTTTATTGTTTTATATTAGTGGAGAGGAACACACAATCAATGATGAATTACAAGAACAACAAGAATCAATGATTCTCTTACAACTACAAGTGCATTTGCATCTGCCTTTTTTTTTTTTGTTTTTTTTTTTGTTTTTTTTAAAGGTAGGCCTCCTCAACTCTACTGTCCTTGTGGCTCAGGTAATCACCACATCATCAGCCTCAGAGTCAGACATGTCTGAGTCTGTCTCGCAACCTGCTTGGAACGATCCTTAAAATTAGGCCTCCGACCTCTTACGCAGTCAGTGTGCCACAACCTGACAGCAGCACTGGGATCAAACTCAGAAATGGGTGGAAATGACAGCTGCACAAGCAGAAGGTCAGACAGCGTGTCTGCCTTTAAGCTTGACTGCCAGTCTGATTTCACCACTTTCATGATGTTGAAGTCCCTCTCACAGTCGGCGGTTGATACAGGGATGGTGAGGATGAGGTCTATCAGTTCCAGGACATTAGAACAGGTGTCCGTGTCCCTATGAAGCTGGTTGACCTCCTCCCAGGTCAGGTTTGTCAGCAGCTGGGGCTCAAGGTAAAGTCTGGCTTTGAGCAGGGTCCACTCATCTGGGATGTGTTCAGCGGACGATAGAACAGGGGAGAAGTGGTCAGCGAGCACATCAATTTGTGCATCACCAAAATCTGAAAGATATGAAAAGGTAATGTTTTAGAACTTTGTTACATACTGGCAGTGGCAGTGATGTCTTAACAGACTTAGTTGTTCTGTCCACTGAGCTTGATCTGATGAGCCCACCTGCTTCACCCTCTCTTGACTGCAGCCAGTTCCTGAAATTGACCAGCTTTGTTGCCATCAAAACATCTGAGCTGCCATCCTTGAACCTGTCCCTGAAGCTCTCAATAAGCCTGTCCAGCAGCTGCTCCTGACATGAGATGAGGACTGTATCTTCACCTTCCTGACCCCTGGGCCTGGCCCTTCCGCTTGTCAGGGAAACTCCCTTGAACACTTCACCCTGGGTAGCTTTCATCATTGGTCCTGCTCTGATGATTCAAAATCCCACTTCATTAAACTACACCTTTTCTTTATAACAATACACAAATTTATCTTGTATTCATTTGCACACTAAGCAAAACATTATCATAAAAAGCCATACCTGGTCTTGTAACTCTCCAATACGGCATGTGTGGAGCTCAGACAATTGTGGGCGTCAGCGATGGAGATGTCCGACTTCTGCAGAGTCTCTGATACTCTGCTGAGATGGCTCAGTGTGTCATGTAGGAACCCAGTGAATCTAAGCACAACAGCTTCCTTGGCAGTTGCACTGAAGCTCTTCGCTTTACACTGCTGCACAGCACTTACACCTTGAACATCTGGGGATGTGATCTGAAATTGCAGATGTGCAGGCACACACACAAATGGTCAGTCTGAGTTCAAATACCATGGCAAAATGTGATTGTTTATCTTTGTTATTTTGTTGCTAATGAAAATATCACACAACTACAGAGTAACTAGTTAGTCAATGCTCTGTGTGAATGTTAACATGTCAGTGTGAGTGAGCGAGTGTGTTTGTGTGTGTGAGAAAGAGAGAGAGAGTGTGACACAGAAAGGTTTTCATCAGCATTTTGAAATATGAGCCTTAACCGGTTTAAGTGATGCATTATGGCTGGGTAGCCTCTCAGGAAGTGGTCAATGGCACACAGGAGGTGGGCCAACCACCTTGTGCCACCGACTCTTGTGGGCATGATAGGTTCCAATTCCAGTGCTGCAGAGCTGTTCTTGAGGTGAGAGCAATTTAAGGGACTAATATGGTAGAAAGTGTACAGACCTGCGAGGAGCTCTTCTACTTTTTTTGAAAAGGACTACGTTTTTTACCAAATCTTTAAAGCTTAGCTCCAACCTGTGCGCCATACAGTGCACTCCAACTGCATATGGTCTGTCTCTCCTCAGACACCGGACCACCCCTGTCCTCGCTCCAACCATCACTGCAGCTCCATCAGTGGCTACTGCCACAAGCTTAGTTTCCCACTGTTGACTGACCTTATCCATGACATCTTTGATGGCCTTTGTTTTCTGCATCTGCCTTGTCAACTGCATCAATCCCAACAAATTTGGATTCAATTTTTCCCACCACAGAGCTTCTAACATAGACCATCTTCTGCTCCTTTACAGCACTATCCGTTGAACCATCACTCATTATACTAATAAATTTCGCACTTGTCAATCTGTCTTCAATTTTTTTTCTTTCCATGTCTGCTATATAATGGAGGAACACTCTTGCCTCTACTTTATTCCCATAGGTTTCCCCTACTGGTAGCCCTTTCATCTCATCCAGCCTAAAAAGATAAGAAGAGAATAATATTATAATTAGAGTGGACAAAGTGAAAGTCACCTGAATATCTAATGCTAATGATGCATGCGGTCTAAAACAGGGAAGCAAACAGGAAGCAAATGTAAGGGACTAAGAAAATGTGGTTTGAATAAAAAAGGTTTTTGTTATAAAACAGACACAACAGGTTGAGGAAATTATGTATAACGTTACATATTACTTAGCATTCATACAGTAACGTAAACAAGAGACAGCAGCCGATGAAAAGCGTCATTGACGTTTACGTTACGTTAATATACAACAGTTCAAATTTTACAGTGACTTAAGAATTAAAACACTTACTCGCAGATCCACTCGAAGTCAGCCATCTGCCTTCCCTTCTTGGCCAGTGTGTGTACGGTCCTGAACATTGTTAAAAGTTTTCGTTTTGTTGGGTCTGGTATAGCTGTCACTGACTTGATGACACAGGTTGAGCTCACAGGCTGCGAGGTTTTTAAAATGTCACTGTGGCATTTTGACTTATCATGGTCCTTAATACTTTCCTATTTCATGTTCGTTGTGCCAACAACGAATGGGTTTTGCTTCTGTTTATCCTTCGTGTGTTTGCAGCAAAGGCTGCAGCTCATGGTGTGGTTTGTCGGGGCGTAATTCGGCACGATGCATCCTATTCCAGGGACACACTGTCCTCTATTTTGGTACATGATTTCTAATAATTCAGGAAATTCAACTTTGCCATATTTAAAAAAAGAAAAGAAAAATTAAGCTCTAGCTGGCAGGCTGAGACAGAAAAAAAAAGGTGCACATTATGAATAGCTTGAATCAGTCAAACTAAGTGGGTCAGAGTGTTCTTATAAAGACTTTCTTTGTACCCTGTACGGTCATAATTACTCTCCCTTTCAGCTGCTGATAGTGCCGTTTGTTTTAACGGGTGACCTTTATACTTCATACCTTAGCCCTGCCTCTGGGCTCAGCTGTCTCCTTTGTTAGAGGCAGCAATGAGCATTTCTTTAGATTAAAACTCACACACTCACACAGCCAAGGCAGCAGGTCAGAAAACCTACAGTATTTGATCAATACACATTCAAGGACACAGCTTCTTTGAAAGACATGGGGATATTAGATTTTTTATTCCAGTCCTCCAGCTTTGTCTCATTGCTGGGAGCTCTGGTGATCCTGCTGATTGTCTACTTCATTTCCTCGAGCTCCAACTCTCAACAACATGGGAGGGAGCCTCCAGGACCAAAACCACTTCCTCTCCTGGGGAACCTGCTACTGCTTGATCTCAAGAGACCCTATAACACATTACTGGAGGTGGGGAAATTTTTTGGCAGTATGTCAGGTCTGTTACTTCAACCTGTTCTTTTTCCCAGTCTGTCAAATACACAGACTTTTTTGTCAGGTCTCTTGGTTTTGTTGAGCCTTTTTAACTTGAGGTCAACTTTGCGAGAAGGTCCCAGTTTGGTAAGGTTTATATATCCGAGCTACTTGTTTAGGTTAAGGAAAAGAAAACTACTTGCTAAGGCGGAAAAATGAAGCAAGGATACTCAAGTAAAACAGTCAGTTTTATTGGTATAAGGGAAACCAAACTACTTGGTTTGGTTCAGAGAAGATGAGCGCAAGATTAAGGCTGCGCAACGTTGCTTAGCAGCTGTTATGTTCAGATGCCTTGGTTAGGTTTATAAAAGGTCACTGACCTTTGTCTTGGTTTTGATTTACACTTTTGGTTTAACACAGGGCACAAACCTTGGCAGAGGTCCTCTGTGTGACCTGGCTACACTGCCATGGAGGAATTTTCATCAGAGATACTTGAAAGCCCAGTGCATATTATACAGATGCTTATACGATGAGACATTGAAGGGGCATGACGAGCATTTGTATTTCACAACCTGATATGGCAACAAGTGTGTGTCTTATATGAAAAATTTCATGACATTATGTTCTTGTTTGTAGCTTTCCAAGAAGTATGGATCAGTGTTTACTGTCTATCTTGGACCCCAGAAAGTGGTGGTCCTGGCTGGATATCAGACGGTGAAGGCAGCACTTGTCAATCATGCTGAAGAGTTTGGAGACAGAGATCCAATGCGAATTATGGAGGAATTTAATCAAGGCCATGGTAAGACAAAAAAGTAAGCCTTTTTCAAATTATCGTCTTTCTCATCCCTACAGCCTTTTTCAATAATCAGATGATTAATTAACACACTTGTTGAAATTCGTAATCCCAGGGGTTGTGTGGGCCAATGGAGACACATGGAGAGAGATGAGGCGCTTTGTTTTAACAAATCTGAGAGACTTTGGGATGGGGAAGAAGGTATGCGAGGATAAAATTATTGAGGAATGTGAATGCCTCATTAAAAAGATTACGAAGTTTAAAGGTAAGTACAGTGAATGAGAAACTGCATGCTAGGCTTGGGCAGTATGTACTTTTTTAATACCGTCACACCCTGCTGACATTTTACTGGGGCACACAGTAAATGATGGTATGATGGTATCTGTTTGATGTAGTACCAGGTAGGGGCGGGGGGTTGCAGAGGCACAGGCACATGATTTGGTCTTAGGAGGACAGTGACTTTCCTTTCTTCTGCTCAGCCTTCCACTTTGCTGCTGCTGTTTCACCAAAATTTCCTCATTGTGGAACCAATAAAGGATTATCTTATTTTACCGTGTAAGGGGAGGGGACTGTGCTCTAAATGTAAAGTTGAGTTAACATCATCAGTGGGCTAATAACTTTACGTCATCACTCTGTTAATTGTGTCAGTGTTACGGCCTCTCAAAAAAAAAAAAAAAAAAAAAACTTCATTGCCACAAGAGACCGAACATATCAAAAGGGACTCCACCACCAACAAGTTAAAGTATATAAAGAATTTATTATACACAACGAAACACATTTTAGTTAGGTAAACAAACACAAATAAAGGGGACTGGAGATCAGTCCCAAAAGGAACAAAAGTGGGGGGAAGGACTGAGCCAGCCATGCAGTTGACCATTGCCTCAGTCCATCCCCCATAACCTACCTAAAACAACACTTACCTAAACAAGAACCAAAGCCCGAAAACTAAACTACCAACGGTCTCCAGTCCAAACTAAAATAACAAACTAAAATAACAAAACTCAGCACGCTAAACCGTGCATGAGATCACAAAAAAAGAACAAAACTAGGGGAAAACGAATCCCCAATAGTCTGCTGCTGCTGCTTGATCTCCTTCCATCTCCGCTGATCTGCTTTCCTTAAATAGGTTGTTTCCTACAACCTAATTGCCGTCAGGTGGTATCTGTGAAATAGATGGGAGGAGCAGAAAAAAAAACAAAACAGGAGAACAACACCATGCATCCTGAGACGCGTTCAAGGACATACTGTACTGTCAACTACTCGTCGACATGTAACACCCCCACACTGAGACGGTGAATAAATGGGTTAACGGTTTTTTCACACATTATTAACAGTGCGACAACGTGTCGGCCAGGACATTTTCGCTGCCCCGAATATGCCTGACTTCAATGTTAAACGCTTGCAAAAACAGAGCCCAACGCTTGAGTCTGTTATTAGAGTTCCGCATTTGGTTAATAAAAACAAGAGGATTGTGGTCAGTGTAAATTACAGTAGGTGTATTCGCAGAGCCGATGTAAACCTCAAAATGTTTTATTGCCAAAACGAGGGCTAACGCCTCTTTTTCAATAGTTGAATATCTCCGCTGATGCCGGTTGAACTTCTTGGAGAAATACGACACTGGGTGTTCCACACCATCATCCCCATCTTCTAGGAGAACAGCACCCGCTCCCGCATCACTCGCATCACAGACAGTTTAAACTGGCGCGAGAACACAGGCACAGCAAGCACGGGTGCATTCGTCAACAGAGCTTAAATGCTGTCAAACGCATGTTGACAACAGTGAGACCAGTGAAAACGGGTTTTTGGACTCAACAAATCGGTGAGCAGAGCCGCGACAGCAGAAAAGTTTTTACAAAAGCTTCGATAGTAGCCTGCCATCCCCAAAAAGCGGCGCAGCTCACGTCGAGAACCCGGAGCAGGAAACAACCAGATGACCTCTACCTTGGAATGCACTGGTTTGACCTGCCCCCAACCCACAACTTTGCCCAAATATGTTACTGTTGCCTGCCCAAATTCACACTTCGCCAGATTAAGTGTGAGATTAGCATCATTCAGCATCTCAAAGACCAACTGAAGCTGTTGAATGTGATCTTTCCATGAACTTGAATAAACAACAATATCGTCCAGGTAAGCTTCACAACCGTCACCCCTGAAAGCACAGTATTAACCAAATGCTGGAATGTAGCCGGGGCGTTACGCACGCCGAATGGCATGACAGTATATTGCAGAAAAGCGTTGGGAGTCACAAATGCGGATATTTCCTTTGCCCGCGGTGTGAGAGGAACCTGCCAAAACCCTTTTAAAAGGTCAAGCTTTGTGACAAAATTGGCACTGCCCACATTATCAACACAATCCTCGACACGGGAAAAGGATAACAGTCTGGTTTTGTGACCCCATTCACCTTTCGAAAATCAGTGCAAAACCGGTCTGAACCGTCAGATTTTTCTGCTAACAGGCAAGGTGAACTCCATGAACTACAGCTAGGCTCTGCAATGCCGTTTTTGAGCATGTAGTTTACCTGCTTCTGCAGACGGTGATGCTTATCTGGATTCACTCGATAAGGGTGTTGTTTTATTGGTGGAGAATCTCCTACATCGATATCATGGGTTTACACGAGTTTGAGTCGGCACATCTGAAAATAAGAACACATGAGATTTAATTAAACTGACCACATCCTCATGCTGAGATTGACTCAAATGTGTAAAACATTCATCAAGTTTAGACAACATTTCTGAGTTTTGCAGCCGCCCCTGGACAACAGCACTGGATGGATTGGGACATCACCCATCTCGACATCAGACAACTCTGAATCAACTGTCGTGTCAGTGATTTCAGCACTGGACAGCGCCCCAGCGGCCGGAGCCTTATCAATGCTTTCAGCACTGGACAGCGCCAAAACAGATTTGTCCCCTTTTACAGAAGGCAGTGGGGCAGAGCCCCTGTCAAGATAAGGCTTCAACATTTTAATGTGACACAACCTACTTCGTCGTTTCCGGTCTGGGGTAACGACTACATAGTCTCGTTCATTAACTTTTTCCTGAAGAT
>JAQFJA010000006.1:20408079-20423072 GCA_029874485.1 Naso brachycentron
CAAAGTCTTTTTTTTTTTTTTTGCTTTGCTCTCGACATCATTAAACTTACACATATACACATTTAAATTGATTAGATGCCCATTTCTGACAGAAACTTTAAGTAGAATCTTAAAATTTTTGCGGCACATAAAAATGTGCAATTGAAAGAAAAAAAAAGAATTTCACTAGTTGAACTACTCAAATACTTGGTTTTGTCTCCTAAATTCAGTCACGTTGTGGAAATCTTAAAATCTTAACTTTTTTTTTTTTTTTTTTTGGAATCCAATGTACTGTCTAGTCAGGAGGTTTGGCAGATCCCAGGGTGCAGTTTCTCTCTTACTCTTTCAACTACTCACAATATATTGATGTTTACTAACGGGACCCTGGGACTAGTGGATGTTTACCTGCAGTCCAGAGATGGTTGTGGGGTAGGGGGTGAGGGTGGTGGGGCCCAGGTTGCGTCCCAGCAGGGGGTTTAGGGGCGTTGCCATCGAGGTATGGGTTGCTTTCCAATAGGCCTCGAGGTATTCAGCAAGATGTTCGCAGGCGTCCTCCAGCTGGTTCTCGTCCAGGATGATGTCAAACATTTCCTGTTAGCAGCAGATGGTCAGAGGAGCAAAGTAAGTGTTAAGCTCCTGATGACAGTGAGGTGGAACATAATTGATCTCCACACTGACACTGTTTGTGAGTTACTTTTGTGATTTTTTTTTTTTAATTTAAACTACAAAAACTGTAGTTATTGTAGTTGTATGGAAATGATGAATATATAATGTTAATAGATATTTCAAAATACATGTGATTAGCTAAAACAATGTGATCTTTAAGGCTGTTTTATGCTTGAAAGACATGTTGGCAAGTGTCATAAGATAAGGAAGACACAGACGAATTCATGCTTAAAGCAAGTGTCGGACGCTGTCTGTGGCGCAAGTTGTGGTCTCCATGGTAACCAACTGAACGCTTCTCCATATGGCCTTGTGGTGTCAGCGGTAACTACTTGAAGTTCATGAAAATTGGCAAGATACTGTAATACATTTAATTTGGTAGAGGAAGAGGGTATTTTAAATCTAATTTCGCTGCCAAGGAGGAAGAG
Organism: Naso brachycentron; assembly: GCA_029874485.1. NCBI lineage: Eukaryota > Metazoa > Chordata > Actinopteri > Acanthuriformes > Acanthuridae > Naso > Naso brachycentron. Next base: position 20,409,150 of record JAQFJA010000006.1, read on the forward strand.
ACGAACAAGAAGAAGATTTTTGTCGTGCGCCTGATAAACTGGAGTAGAGAGGAGCAAGGGGGAGACATCCTTTAACTACTTTTCTCACCTCATCTGTCAGTCCCTCCGCAATGTCGTCCATTGCGAGACTACCATTTTTTTCATCTCAGCCAAAGCAAGTATAGTGCTCTTTCTATCTCCATGGCTACAACAGAGCGCTCAGTCCAGCCAGCCAATCAAAATGTATGGCAAATCACAACGACATCTGCGAACTTACAAGTTTGGACAGGTGCAAGAAGACACTGTCAAACGACACGTTCCTGTCTTTTTTCCGTCATTTTTGTCTCAAGACACTGTCAACGGACACTCGTCTTTCGAGTAGAAAACTGCCCCAGATTATGCTTAATAATTTGATTAACTGAAGTACATTTTGGAGTTTTAAAAAATATCAGCCACCTTGTTGTGAGGAACATCCCACTAAAACCTCAAATAGCTGTTTATAATTATTTCGATCTTTAGATAGAAAAAATGTCAGATCCATCTGTAGTAATAAGACGTGTCACTGAGAGCAGAATATTCATTCACCAGCTACTTCATTTTTGAACATAAAAACCAGTAAAGTCGAACGATAACCCAGTAGCCAGTAGGACTAATATTGTTTTTTGACCAAATTCCTTGATATTGATGTACCAATATTACAGAGACTATTGGTGCTTCCACAAACGATTTACATAATGAGATTTTTGACAAATAATCAACAGTAAAGTAAATAAAATGATTGAGTGGGTAAATGCAAATATTAGAACAGCTAGAACAGTCTGCTAGGTTAAGAAATTACATCACTTTATGGTGATGAAGCCTTTAAAACCAGGAAAAGACAACATAACATCACAATATAATGATATTGAAAAATCTAAGACAATATCTACACTCTTATCACAACATCAATATATCGGCACAGTATACTGCCTTGCCCTATTATCCAGTATATAAGGATTTCCACTTACTGGAGGACACTGGGCAAGTTTGTCAGCTGCCACAAGCTGCACATTCAGATGTTTGCTCTGGGATTTCCCTCTGGACTTGACTAGCCTCTGCAGAACCTGGATGAAAGAGTAGGAAAGTACATGATGCTCCATTTACACTGAACCACAAGTATCTAGCTCCGGGTGCTCTCGTTTCAGGTCACCCGGTACCCTCCTCATCACATGATGAGCACAAAAATGAAGAGATTCTAGTTCATAATGAGCAGTGGGAGATATTTTTTCTATGTGACACGTAGAACAACTAAGACTGTTACTGTATAAGTATTTTATAGCACCAGTCATGGTTTTGTTACCATAACTATATACACAATTATGTATACAAACTTCAGGTAAATCTGTGTGTAATTGTATGACCAAACTAAATAATGGAAGCTTAACATAATGCTACCAAAAACCTTTTCAAGTTGCAGTACTTAGAGTTGTGGCAAACAGCTTGACTCATTCAGTACATACACACATTACGTATACACTACTCTTCCATGCAAAGGTGTCAACTGTGCAGATTACTTGGTGCAAAACGCCTCAAGTGACTCCACACACTTCAGTAAAACAAATCCCTGCATGTCCATCAGTGGCTTTTAAGTGCAGTATTTCATGCTGGGTTTAGATTGTACATTGTGCTTGTGCTGGGTTGCTGCACCACTGGTGGGTAAATATTAACCAGACTGTTACCTTTAACATGTCAAGGTGTTCTTGTTGTTTGTCTCCACCAACTGAATGACTGTGTGGGACAATAGCTGTGGAGAGTATATTGCATGCTTAGTTTTTTTAGGCTAAGATTTGTTTGGTCCTCGTCTGACATCACGATGATGCTGGATGGTCCATGAAACCTACTAAAATTTAAATAAAAAGGGTTTGTGTTTTCAAACAAAGCACCTGATTCAAACCAAATAAACCAGCTGTTGAATTAGCATTTGCCTTCAAAAATTAATTTCAGTTTAACGTGCCACTGAGCTTGTTACAAAGAGTTCAACTAAACTATTATTTGCTTTCAGATGTTTTTTTTTTTCTTTTCACATTTGGACAAGCCATCTCAACATGCAGTACCTTAGGGGAGGAGACTTTAACGTGAACAATGATGGGGGCCAGCGAGGTTTTGAGAAGTTGGGCTGGATGGTTGATGGTGTCTGCGTCCAGCACCACCAGCTGCAGCGAGCGGGCCAACTCAAAGATCCTCTCAATCTCACTTTGCACCTCAGCTGATGAGACAAGGTCCAATGTAAATGCACAATATTACAAAAGAATATTAATATTACAAAGAAAAATTAGAAAGCTTTATGTCTGTACCTACCAACCTGTTGTAGTGTCTATTTTAAAGCTGCTCTAATCACTTTTCATATTGATTAAGGATGAAAAAATTATCAGAAGAATTATCGGCCAACTCTGTAGGTCGATGTCAAAAAGGCAACTGTTTGCTAACACATTAGCCAACATACAACATGAAAACATGCAGCCCTGATTTGCCAAAAAAGAGCACTTCATGCAGTTATACAGGCAAGACTAAACTGTAAGTAGGCAAAGCTGGTTGAATGAGCTCCAGTGAGCATTTTAAAGTTCCTGCATGTTTGCTTGTAATGTTTAAAAAAGCAGACTTTGTTCTTACCTAAGCTGGAGCGGGTGTTGGATCTCTCGATGATGGCCCTCTTGCTGGGGTTGTTAAGAACGGACCTCTTAGCTAGCGATATGTCGGCTGTGACTCGTGTGATAGATATCCTGTAAAAACATGAGAGAGAATACAGAGTTTTAAACATGAAGGCAGATTCACACACAGAATATGTATTTTGTCCATAATATTAACTAAATAAATCAGCATAGGATGCATGCCGTGCAGGATGCTGACCAACATTCTGTCTATATCTTTAATTTAACTGTATAATAAAAATTGTTTTTCCCATAACATTCATCTTTATACTGAATTAATATATTAGCTCTGGCTCTTTTCTTGATATCTGGTATTCACAACAAAAATGTTTAATCTTCTTAGGTCACTAAACTAATTATTACTAATCTGAGTAAGGCACAATGTGTGAGCATAGATGAAGTATTCAGTATTATGCGGCAGCAGCAATTGCATTTCTGAAAACACAGACATCCCAGTGCACAGTTGCACACACAGTGACTATAACGTTTGTCTCACCTGCCATCAAATCTGTGCTTGAGGAAGTCGAACAGTGCTTTCTGCATCATGTCTGTTACCTGCATAGAAAAACAAAAAGAAATTAATGTTCTGAATTATTTACATATTTAAATTACTTTCTAAATTAATGCATTTAAAAGCAAGTAGTTCCTAGGGTGAGTAACTTTTGTTTTCTTCTGTTAATGCACACACAAAAGTCTTATTTTAGTGTTTTTGTGCCACAGTTTGGGACAACACCACTGTCAAATTGTATCTATCTTTGTAGCTATTATTCATGTAGTTAAAAGAGACATTGATAGTTCTGACCATCAGAGAGCAGCAATGACTTGCTGTAAGGTACACTTGTCTTTGTAAATTGGATATCAGAATTTTCGGTCCCAAAATTCCCATATTGGTTGGGCCCTACTTTTAATGTTTACCTTTTCGAATTTTTTTTAATCAATTTGGTTTACCCAAATGAAAAAGCTTTGAGGTCAAAAAACATGTAGCTGATAAGCGATCAAGATAGCAGCTTATCAGCATCTGAGTATATAAACACGCTTGATGGTCATCAAATGTAAGGCGCATCTGATGAAGTAACATGTGAAACGCGTAGTTCACTACTTCTGTTTTTAGCCTTATGGTGTGCGCTGGTATTTCTATATTTTCGTCTGTGTAAATCACTACTGGTTGTATGTGATTTATCCTGCACCAGCTGGCACCTAGACGAAGAACTGTTGTGCACGGGGATCTTCTAGTTTTGTAAATGTCAAAGGTCACGTGTCGATAGTGGTTGTTTCTTTCTGTATATATACTTTTTTACTATGTTGGTAATTTCGTGCTTAATCTCTTTGATATTGACACTTTGTAAAGTCGTGACAGACTCAAGTCCTCACCGCTGCACTGTTGCATTTTTTCAGTTGCCAAATTTCTTCATGTTGCGATCACCCTCATTTCTGCCATTAAGGCATTACTGTGTTGGGTGGAAGATGTGAGCGTATTTTTAATGGGATCAACCACAAACATTATCCCTGCTCTATCTAATCTTTTTCATTAACTCACTGTTATTCTACCTTTAAAGAATGTTTCTCCTGCCTCTTTGTCTTTCTGACGCTTTCTCCTGTACTTAAGAAACTGTTAGGCCTTTTGATACTGTGCGCCTGCCAGGCGCTCCTCTCTTGCTGCTGCTGTGCAATGCATTTTTCCAACAGTTTGGACTCACATAAAAGTTAAAATGCATGGAGTCGCAATGCTCATGAATGTCACTTCTGGTCAAAGCAGCCAATTAAAGCAACACTTTGACTGCGACCCACTGCTTCAAAAAACTAAACTTAATAATACATGTCAATACGTCACACAAACAGGCAGTTTTAGTAAAACTGGGTCAAAATTTATGGAGAAAATGTCCTCTGATTTTCTCTTTAATGTCCTATCACTTGCTCTGCGTCAACTCTGTGATTCACAGAGGTTCCTGAAAGCAACATGACGGCTGCCTGCAGACTGAAGCTGCAGCTGCAGCAGTGGGTAGTTGTTGGAAACAGCTCCACTAAATAAAAGGCTTCAGATGGACAGAGACGGATCACGGATGATCAGCCCACCCTTGACCTGATGCACTTATATAGAGAGACTGCAGCCTACGTTTTGAGCAGGTCATTACAGCGCAAATATGAACTTTTCATACCACGTTTAAACAAATATCCACATTTTGAATAAAAAGTGACAGCCCTAGGAAGTATTGATGAAGGAAATATTCAGTTTTTTGTTTTTGTTTTTTTTAACTAATACAGTTAAAGTATCAATACATCACAGTAAAAATACTCTTGCAGGTAAAAGTCTTCCATTGAAATTGCACGTCCTGTGTGCAGTGGAGTAAAAGGTACAGTGTTGTTGATGTTGTGTTGCTGCCCTGTTTGTCCCTGCAGATGTTCATAAAAATGGCTTCGCCGTGTTCATTGGGAGCTCGTTGGTGCACATGCTCATTACATGCAGACTGTGGCACGTGATCAGCAGACACTATGTGAACCCAGAGGTAAACACAACTTTGTATTATGTCTGTCTGAGTCATTCTGTAGTGCATTGTGTTGTTTTTATAATTCACCAATGAATCAAGCAATATATGAAGTTTTAATTACTGTGTATTTATACCGTATAAGATTCTTCAAAACCCTGATGGCCTCGATGGAAAAAACAGTTTCCAATCAGTTTCGATTTCACTCATCTCTGTCAGTTTTCTGTGACTCAAACATCTGAAATTTTCCGTGTATTGTCACAGGAAATGACATCATATTGGTGGAAGGCGCGTCTCTTCCTGTTTAATGCCTTCTGTTGCCTGGCTGCTGCTTACTTCTTCAGACGCCACAACAAGTACTGTGAAACAGGAGGTGAGTGTCAGAGTCCCGCTCCTCAGTTTAGAGGATGATTCTCCTCAGTGTTCACTGCCTGTCTCTCCGTCCTCCAGTCTACACCCTGTTCGCCTTCTTTGAATACCTGGTGGTTTTCTCCAACATGGCTTTCCACATGACGGCTTTCTGGGACTTTGGGAGCAAAGAAGTAATTGTGGCCACGCCACCTGAAGACAAACGATACTAAGCAGCAGCTTCACCTGATGACCCTTAAAAAAAATGTGAAATCAGCACACGGGGGACCAGGACACACGTCCCAACTTTATGTTACATATCTGAACACATGAAGGCGTCATGAAGCCTAATGAACATTTTGTGAAGGCTGATGCCTTTTCCTCAGGTGAGATTGAACACCTGTGATGTTCAGATTGTACGTATGAATCAAGTGTGCCGTCGCTTTCTGCAACAGCAGAGAGTTTCCAACGGTTAATGTTTTTTAAACTCAGTTTCAGTAGTGATGGAACATTTGTATTTTCATTTGTCTACAAAAAATGTTTAAAGAATAAAGAAAATACCTCTCAAAAGCATTATTGTGTAATGATGTCGGATGATGTTTGAAAGGAGAAAATGTTGCATCATTCATTGTGGCACTACATTTTTTTTAACCGTAGTCCCTCTGTTTATTACTAAGCCCACTCACACCCACTTTTGCCACGCACCACATCAATCCACAAATTAGCTGTTAAATGAAAAATAAATGGCTGTCTGGCAGCAAATTAAAGCCGTGAAAAAATCCAAAATTTAGCCTACAGTGTAATGGATATTGATTTTTTTTTAGGTAAGCATTTATATATGTGGCTAAAAAACATTTTTCTGCCAACCCCATCTGCGACAGTACAATGCAGACTTTTGGTGCAGAAATTTCTCCCTGCTTCTCCTGAAAGTGACACCGCCGATCGCCATCAGCAGAAGGTAATAAACTGACGATGCATGAGTACCTCATGCAACCTCACTTCAAAATTACTGAGCTGTCCCTTTAAAAGACCATACCAGTGTTAATACATGTCACTGTCCTTTGTCAACGTCGGTTACATAAATTCCATGCGTTTTTCCCCAAAATAGCTTTGTTTATGAGATATGGCATTTGTTTACGTTTTGTCAATATTCAGTAAATGTTACAGAAAATGCCTGAAAATTTGTGACATCTGTGTCAAAATACATCTTCACATTAATTTTCAATCTACCACTGAAAGCAAGCTCTCTTTCACATTCACAACTGGAAACTGCCCAGTACAATGACAGTCTGGTCTGGGCCTTCAGTGGCGGAAGGTTGGGGGGGCAAGTAGTTCCCCTCACTTTCACCACTCAGATTAATCCTGCCAGTTGTGAGTTTGAACCTGTGACCCACCGGTCTCAAGTTCACTTCTCTAACCATTAGGCCAAAACTGACCAAATAAACGCAAATGTTCTCTTTAGCAGGCTGAATTAAATAAACCTAGCAACTTTCTTGTGTCCTGTACTGTTTTTTTTCCCTGTTTCAACATGAATGGCAGTGAATGGAGTTTAAAAATGCAGTCTGAGCTCTACTAAAATATACTCATGGTCGAATTTTAACATTTGTAGAAGACAGACTGGTAAGCTTCTTTGAATCTTTTGTAAATTTGGGTTTTGAAAGGTTTAATAATTTTAGATGTTTGTTAGGAAACTGTAACATAAACAGATGAAACTAGATCTAAATGGCAGCTTAATGGTTATAACAAATAAATTCACATCTCTCCCTCACTGGGTGATGAAATCTGAGGCACCCTGAGTTTCAGAGAATCACGAGCTGCTGTAGCATCCTCCTGATAACGTGTTAGTGATGAATCTGTGTCACAGACACTGTTTTCTCCGTCAGCCTCTTACTCATCCACACGAAACTGGACTCACATGGTTGTTGCTCATTGTAACGTCAGCATGTTTGCTGTTTTTGTGTCTGCAGTCTTTTTCTTCCAGTGGCAATACAAAATGTTTCACTGAGTATTGAAGCACTAAAATGTACAGGAGTTAATGCATAAAATACACATGTATGTATAAATTTATAGTTCCCGGTACAGTTGTTCATATATATGTGAATATCACATAATTTAGTCTTTTTTATTTTTTTTTAGCAAGTAGTTGGCCGGATTAAGCTATGAATTCAAAGAAATCAGGCATCGACACCTCCCTGCAGTGTCATGCAGAGGTGTGGACGTGTTTATTTGTGCACTATGAAGAATCCGTGATTAAACAATCAGAAAATAACATTTTATTTAGCCCCTTTTTAAACATTAAAGCATGTAAACCTATTCTAGTAGACCCCTAGAATAAAAGAATAAACCTAAAATTGAGCATAAAATGTCTCTTAAGCATTAAAACTTTCGAACTATAAAAATAGCCCCCAATGAATTTTCAGCTCTTCATTTCACCTGTGTCTTTATAAAATGTTGGTTGGTTTAATTTATAACAAAACATTTTTTTCAAAACCTTCAAATGTTTTGCAAGTGAAAATCTTTGTGAGGTAAATTTAATGAAGTAATGTTACAAAAATGTACAATATCTCTCCTCTTCTTTTTCCTTAGGTGAAAAGAAGTAAAAAGGTGGCAGAATACAAGTACAAGTTCTTGAGAGTTTTACTAATGTGCAGTACTTGAGTTAATTTACTTAGTTACATTTCACCACCGCTGGTTAGTCATCTCAGAGAGTTTTCAGATTGATGGCGTTGATAACTTGGTAAAATATGTAAAATTCTGCAGCCAAAGAAATCCCTAGCAAAATGCTGTGATGTTTTTTTCTGTAAACATGTAAATGAGGACAGTATTCTGGACTGAGGATGTTCAAACAAACACAACAAAAGAAAGGCAAAGAGTCCCGTAAAAGTCTCGGCAGGAGACGAGGGACGGGAAGAGGAAGTGGCTCCTGCCTCTGAGGAGACGCTCCGCAGGAAAAGACAACATCCTGAAACGCTGAAGACAAGCACCGGCTGCACAAAGTCAAACTACAAAAACATCTTATTTAAGTGTCACTCAAAGGAGAGTGAAGTTTATCTTGTACATTTAGCCTTCGCAGTCTCCCTCTGTGTTTTTTTTTTTTAAATATAAGTGTATCTGATGGGAATTACAGCTTTCAGAATCCCTCTTTACTCCGAGCCTCACACCAATATGGCTGCTGTCGGGTCAAAAAATGTTTTTTACTGATTGTCCACATTTAAGTTACAGTCTTTCTTTTTTTATATATATATTTTACTGGGACTTTGGGCCATGACGGAGAGAAAGTGGGAATGACACACAGCAAAGGGCCACAGGGTGGAATCGAACCTGGGCAGCTGCAGCATGGACACAGCCTGTATGGGGCACCTGCTCTACCAACAAAGCTACCAGGGCGTCCTTGTTACAACCTTTCTTAAAGTAACCTTTAAATATAACCCTGCAATCAACTCAGATAAACTTCACAGAAATGAGATATATTGTAAAATTAATATTAAGTTTACGGTATTAGTTTAGGTCGATCAACACAAAATTAATCTGCAACTATTTTTTTAACTGAGTTATGTTTCAGTCATTTTTGTAACCAAATATAATGAACATTCACTGGCTACAGGTTCTACACGTTAGTAATCTGATTATTTAGATATGTGACTGTTGGACACTGAGCTGTTTGCGCCATCTAAGAGGACTGTGAATGGTGAGATAAGAGCCTTTGTGAAAATGTCCCGAGCTGTGTTATGATGTTGATTATTTATTCTGACACCTGTATTCAGTCCTTTCATCATTTGGGGAAGTTGTGCTGCTGCAGGTCATTTATTAAACTTACTTCCTTCTACTTCATTTTCATAAACAACGAAACAGCCCCACTAAACAACACCAGCACAAAGACAGTCAGATCTAGAAGCTTCATCTACAATCTCTTCTTCCTCTTCATCGTCATCATCAGGTCAACAGCTGAGTGTGTCCAACACTTTCTATTTATGATTAAATACCCGCAGAGCTTATGACATTCCCGTCAGCGTCAGCTGGACTTTGTGTTTACTGCTAATAAAAATGCAAAAGTTAGCATGCTAACATGCTAAGCAAAGTAAAGCTCCTTTTTACGCAGCCCATACGAGGCAGGTATTCCACATCATTATTGCACTTTACAGTTCCGTATAAAAGGTCACAAGTCAGACTGGGGCAGCATCATCGCCGTGGTGACAGATTATGTTGATTCAGGGGAAAAAAAAAGTTGTGTATAAGGGTTTGTTGGTTGTATTGCATGGCTAGTAAACCTGCTAAATATCGGCATGCTAACATCACTATTGTTAGCATGTTAGCACTCTGACGTTAGTTTTGAGAGTGAGATACATATTGGACACAGTAGGCAGGATGTACTGCATAAAACATGTTTTAAATGTATAGTAACATTTAAATAAAAATACAGTAAATTCATAAAAACAAAAGTTTAAACAAACAGAATCACATCAGATGGAATTTAGCAGTCCTGACAAACAAGCGCGTACATGCTACATGTTGATTTTAGCCATGCTAGCATGGTGGCTAAAATCAACATGGTGGCCAGTGTGTTATTTACATTCAGCTTCTCTTCCCTAAACACAAGATGTGTCAAACAAGCCTTTCGTTTTCCATAAATCAGGTTTTACAGGTGTCAATCACTAGAAACTCTTCACTGTTTTTGCTAATGTTTTGTATGTCTCCATGTTTTATCACCTTCTACTGTAGGTCAGTGGACCGCGGCGTGTGAGTGTCTGTGCGCGTGCTCAAATTGAACAGGGGCTTGCGCATTTAAAAGTCAAAAATCTCACAGGGCATCTTTAAAGGAATACACCAACATTTTTCTTTTTGTTACTTGCCTCACTCCTAAGTTCAAGACAAGCACTGCTGTTTACTTTTGCTAGTGCTAATCTGAGTCTAAAAATCTATAATGTAACACAATGTGTTAAATAAATTAAAAATAAAAGTCACAAGCACACAAGACCATTTAGAGTTGTTGGAAAGTTTATGTGATCACTGTAGGGTGAGGCAGGCTAATGCTACCCATTGACTACCAGCATTTGAGCTAAGCTAATTAGCGGTGGGCAAGCTCCGCCCATCTCTTCCTTGTTACTGCACACACAGTTGAAAGATTGGTATCTATCTGCTGGTCCTGAGCTCAGGAATGAGGCAGTAACAAAAAGGAAAAAGATGTTGGCATATCCCTTTAAGGGCTCAAATTTAAACAAGTGTCCTCCATTACGTTTTTGCTTTATGCTGATAAAATATAAAAAAAGAAATCTTTAGAGAACCGCTGAGAGATTATTTTATGTACCCGATTCTGTCTTGTCTCGGACAACATTTTTACATCATTTACTGTAAACTGCATCATAGTTGGAAACCTTTTTTTGCAGGATGGGTTTAGGGATTTGAGTTTTTAACAGAAGACTTATCTTCTTCGTCGTCTTTGCTTTTCATCTTATAAGTTCAAAGTGTTGTTCTGTGCATTTTATTTCATTTATTTAAAGAGTTTCAGGAGGAGAATGGAGCTATTACACAGAGATGTAAAGTTTTGACCCAACAGTGGTGAGAACCTGACTGACAGCTGACAATAAAGATCACGTTCATGTAAACTTTTTTCTATCTGCACTTAAATTCTCAGTATCAATCACCATTTATTTAATTACATTAGCTTAGAGCTCCACAGAGGGGCTTCCTGTCTGACTGCTCATCCTCTCAGACATCTTCACACTGATGCAGATTCATTGGAAGCAACTCAGATCTTTCATCCAAACCCATTTATCACCAAGAAATTTGTATTTCTGTTGTCATAAAAACTGCGTCAGTAAATCCAAGGACTGAAACAACAGTTCCCATAATGCTTTAAGGGTTGTTTACTGGCAGCATATTGGGTTTTTCTTTGGGCTTCTTCTGGAGCCTAATTTTTTAAGTTTACATTTGTTCACATTCAGTAAAATTATCTCAGTGTGCTGGACAAATTGTTAACAGCTCCTGTTTGCAGTGTATTCATGGGGTGCGTCTCAAGTCTCGTAAATTGCGTCCACGTTTCCCTCACTTGCATCCTTTCCTTGCGTCTTAGTCCCACCTACCATGCATGCATGGAGAAACTCAAGGAAACCAAAGTGAGGAGAGAGGAAATGAGGAAAGACATTTTAAGAAAAATGAAATGTCCTTTCCTCAGCGGAGTGACATGAAGCAACGTACCTTTGGGATGACACAGAGCAGCTGGATTTGCTGCAGAAAGTGGCTGGAGTGTTTTTTATTTTTGTTTTAAAGTGGCTGGAGTGTTTCCCCAATACTGCTGTCTGCTGTGTTTTATCTTATTCAGGCCAAGTGATTTGGAAATAACTGCCTATTCATATATTTCCACAAACACTACAAATTCTGTGTAGAGCCCCTCTTCTGTTTTTCCAATCTTCACTAAATCCAGATATGACTTTTTTATGTATTATTATGCTTGTATTATCTATGTGTTAATAAATATCATTGCTCTCTGGACTCCTTCACGTTAGCACATCTAAATTAATTCATTGCAATAAAGCGAATGGGCCACTTACACTTGAATTGCGTCTCCGTCATCTCGTTCAAATGCTCCAGCTGTGGAGGCGAAGTTTTTATACCCGATTGTTGAGCTGAGAGACTCCCACGTAGGATGCACTCATGTATCCTTGCTCATCGCTCCTCGTTTCTCAATCCTCAGAGATAAGAGATAAGAGATAAGAGACTTGGGACAGTTCTCAAGATGGCGTCCCCAAAACAACTTCCGGTTCAACCGAGGAGCGAGGAGCAAGGAAACAACAAATAAGAGACTTGAGATGCAGCCATGGACGTACAGACAACTATCACTGGATTACTTTGGTACTGCAGGAAATTTTAAATCATGAGGATTCTCAGGTAAGTTCGGCAGCCTCTTTTTCTCTGATTTCTTGGTGGATTTCTTGATACGTGAACATACGATGAACATCAGAAATGATAACATTCTCAGGAAGTGTCAGTCACACTGATTGACAACATGATCAACATGTGTTTCATGTCTGTTTACATGTGACGCAGTTTTAGTTGAGAAGGAGTGTGATTTAAACTTAATTTGCTGTCATTAGGTGTTAATATCTTTTTGTTTAGACTTCACGTGTATCCCAGCAGGGCTGTGACTGGATGAACTTAATCTGATTTTTCTAAAGTAAAAAACATGACATCAACTTGTTTTCTGTTCTAATGTTTTAGTGAGGGATTTCACATTTATTTCTATCAGTGGTGGTAAGGACAGTTTTAATTAAAGCTTTTTTTGTGCCAGAACACAAAACTTTTCTAACACAAACTGATTGAAACCACACCTACAGCCCAAAAAGAGTTAAAATAACCTTAACTTTTCTTTTTAATTGTATTCATTTTTTGCATTATTGCATTATTTTTTTGAATTTTAAAGGATAAAAACACAAACAGTCTGTGAGGCAGAGCAGCCGCAGAATCAAACTGGTCGGTGTTCCCGGTTGGTGCTCAGTTCTACAGCAGGGAGCAGGTCCTCCTGCTGACGGTGGGTTGCGGGTTAAGGAAGGCCCTCACAGCCTCTACGAACACGTCCTTAATGCCGTCCTGGTTGAGGGCTGAACACTCCAGGTAGCGGATGGCTTGGATCTGGCGGGCGAGGGCGGCACCCTGCTGATGGCTGACTGGTGTCTGGTTCTGCTCCTTCAGCTTTCTCTGAGTCTCAGCATCGTTCCGCAGGTCGCTCTTTGTGCCGACCAGGAGGATGGGAACACCAGGACAATGGTGTGACACCTGGCGATAATCACAATAATCAACTTTAGTAAAAAGAAGCTAGTTTGATATTTTCAATAATATCATTTGAAAATGAAAAAACATATATAGCAGATTTTTTTTTTTTAAGTGAAATGTTTTACTTTTTTCCTGTTTAAAACTTTGTTTAATTCATAACTGCTTTTTTAATATGTGAGTGGGAACTGAGGTTGTTGCTGGGCAGAGTTTGACCTCTGACCTCTGGGTGCCACTTGTGCTTGATGTTCTCATAGGAGGCTGGGCTCGAGATGGAGAAGCAGATGATGAAGACGTTGGTCTGCGGGTAGGACAGCGTCCGCAGTCGGTCATACTCCTCCTGACCCGCCGTGTCCCACAGGTTCAAACTGATGGTCCTTCCGTCCACCGTCACCTAAACGCACCGCGCACGCAGGTACACACACACACACACAACTGGTTGTGGATTTGTCTATCTGTGATTTAATCTTTTGGTTCATAAAAAGTAACTAAATCTCAGAAATTACCAACCACCAAATTGTCTATGAATATAAATGGATTAATCAATAGTAAACATAGCCCCCCCCCCACACACACACACACACACACACACACAAACCTGGCTGCTGTAGTTGTCGAACACAGTGGGGATGTACTCTTTGGGGAAAGCTCCGGTGGTGTAG
>JAQFJA010000006.1:20508779-20519146 GCA_029874485.1 Naso brachycentron
ATATCACTTTAGAAATGGTAAATGGAAAAAAAAAAATTGAAAAAATATCTGTTCTTTTGCAAAAAAGTTTTTTATGCTCCCTTGAGGTGGTTTAGGCCTTTGCCAGAAACACAATGGGAGATTGAGACAGCTGTTTTGAATAAATTGTTGCATAATGAATGTTTATCTGCTGGTTCGTTCCCCAAAAAGAAGTAGTAGGCTAACATTAGTAAAAGAAGCCAATTCTGCTGTCTGTCTGGATATTCCGCAGACACACAGAAACATGGCTGATAACAATAACAGGTACATGTGGGGCATCATGGAGACCTAAGTATTTCTAGATCTTATCTGAGGAACGAAAGGGCAATTTTAGATGGAAAACAGCAACGGAATGCTAACATATTTTGTTTCCGGTCTACAACCTGTAATTCCACTGTTTATTAGAGCCATGTGTAACGTTGAGTTCACAAATGGCTACTCTGCTCTAGAATGACAAAAAACCAAAACAGAACAAAACAAAAAACACAGTTTAGGCAGATGATGGAGTAGAGTAGAAGCAGGGCAGAGTAAAAAAGAGTGAAATTTGCATGAAGAATTTCCTTTCCGATTAATAAAGTTCTGTCTTAACTTATCTTCATCTCCTCTCATCATCGCTTATTTTCACATTTCTTCTGAACAGCACACCCATCACATTGCATACTTCCCTTCCTCTTCTTTTAAGCAGTCTAATTTAGATTGAATCTTCCACTCCGTTGATCTCACCTCTGGTTAACTGATTTTTTTTTCAATTTCTATCTGTCGAGGTTTTTTTATCTATCTCTCCTATTATTATAAATTTTTCTCAGTGGGTTATTGTGTGCGTGAGTGTGTGTGTGTGTGTGTGTGTGTGTGTGTGTGTGTGTGTGCACGTGTGTGAAACTCTTTAGTTGGGGCCATCACTGGACTCCTGTAGATCACCACCAATTTATAGCCCAGACACACAGAGGTGGTCTCCTCCTAACAACCACAGCCACCATGCGGTCCCTTCATTAGCCTTTGGACCCCTTCAGCTGTATCATACATCATTAAAATAGCTCTGCCATTTTACAGACATGGACCAAAACAAACCATTCATATGTAATTACCATTAAAATCCTCGACTCAAACATACATCTGAGCAAGACAGACAGAGAGAGAGAGAGAGAGAGATGGGTCGAGGCAAGAAATAAAAAGAGTGTGGGTGTGAGAGGCGGAGAGACCGAAATGACAAGAAAGTGAAATGAATTTTAAGAATGCTGCAGAAACACAGATGAAACAGACATATGTCGACACTGAGACCGATTGACGGAGTGATGGCAAAACAGAGAGAGGAGAACAAACGAAGTGCATTGTGCTTTTCTTATCCGTCTTCCCATCAGGTTGTTGTTCCATCTCAATACTGTTTATCACCGTGGCAACTGTCACTTAAACGTGTCGATGAGGGGGCGTAGGAGAGTGAAGATGTGTTATTCATGACAGGAGGCAGAAATTGTAGGGCCGCCGCCGCCAAATCAAGACCAGAATAATGAAACGTCAATGTTTAATAGCTGTCCACAGTAGAGTGAATATTTGTGTTGCTCCCTCTCATCAGGGTGTGCGGAAATGATTCAGCCACGGGGGCTCTGATGAAGACTGAAAGCCGGTTTGTTTTCACCCTGGAAAACGATTTACGAGTTAAAGTAGGCCTACATTGCATTAGTCAAGTTATGCTTTCTATTATCGAGGATGAAGGAAATAGGGAGGGAAAGAAGAAGGTAATGAGTCAGGTGTTTGTGTATGTGTGTGTCTTGTAGAGTGTTTGTCGAGTCAAGTGCATTATTTAGGCTCTACAGAAACAGTGACATATAATTCAGCTGGGATGAAAAATGTTGTTTCAATAATTGAAGTGTTCAGTAGCCTCCCGATGCACTGCTGTACTTACAGCATCACACATAATACAGAGGCCTGATCCTCAGCCAGAGGCAATTTCTCCAAACATGAGTCTTGTTCTGCGTCTGACTTTCTCTTCATGTCTATCCGTCTATCAGTGCTGCCTTTTGCACTCGTGCTTGTGTGTGTAGTCTGCTTGTCTGAAGCGTGTGTGTGTGTGTGTGCGTGATAAGTGTGGGTGTGAATGTGAAGGTTTCTGCAATTCTCCTTTTCTGCTCTTTATGAGTTAGCAAGGACTTTTCATTATGAGATTCTGTTCAGTGCCTTGTGTCAAAGATCATGTAATCGCCCACTCACTCAGTCACTCGCACACACACACACATATACACACACACACACGCCCAGTATATGCAGCCTCGGATACTGCTCATACTTTGCATGCTGAGTGGAACAATGGTGAGGAAAATGTAGTGATTGAGTCTTCTTGTGTGTAGGTGTGTGGGTCTATTTTAAGTTTGAGTTCAGAAAGTTCCAACTTTTCTACAAGTTTCTTCATCCTCTGTAAGTCACCAAGGCCAGCCTTTCCTCTGTGTGTGTGTGTGCGCGCGCGCGTATGAGGGGAAGAGGTAGAGAGAGTTTAAGAGAAGAAATTGGGGTGCAAAGGCTTGTACAAGCTGCCAAGCTGCCCTTTGCACATGCACAAGTTAGACTCACACCCACAATAATATTTTTATGATGCTGAAATGTTTGTTTCCCTATTTGCCTCTTTTGTGACCTGTACGGTTTATATGCTGCAGACATGGAACAAAATCAAGATGAGATGTCCAGGTACTGACAGCTTGGGCCCAAATGATATTGTTTTTTTGGGGCTGACGCTGATACTGATATTAGGGAGAAAGAAAAAAAAAAGCAAAATTCGATATATTTGATTGTGGTTATCAAATATTTGTTACAAAGATATAAAATGGAGGCAGGAGATCTAAAATTTTAACAAACTTTATTCCAAAATGAACAGTAAACACTTCACTTATTAGTTAATAAATAACAGACCGCCATCTGCTTGACAAACTGCATAATTACACCATTTTAAATCACTAGTCCAAACATTTTTTGTGGCCGTAAAAAACAGTTTTTAATATTAGCACAAATTACTACTACTAACGCCAGTGTATTGTGATGTGTTCATGTTTGTTGAAAAGTTTTTTGACATGCATCATACACCCGATGGCCAAGTCTACATAATGCCTCGTGCACAACACCAGCTCATTCTCAGCTCAGTTCTCTCACAATTGCAAAAAAAAAAAAAAAGTGTGAAAAAACATCACACATTCATTTTAACTTCTGCAAGCAGTAGACATGTTTAGACAAAAAAGACAATGTGATTATGATAAGAGTGACAGATTGTCCTGAGCTGAAATTACCAGACGATTCAGCACAACCACCCCTAATAGTCAAATAAAGTAACACAGTTTGACTTTAATTGGACTGTTTTTTTTTAATTATCACCATAGTAATAACACCACTTCATTTGACTCTGTTGCAGCACAAATATGAACAATTAGCAAGTTTAATTTGATGAGCATTGTCCTTGTGCACGCGACCTTGTGATTCGCACTTGTGAATTTGTAGCTGTGATTGAGCTGTGAAGAGGCCACGCTGTTTGCATGAAAGAGACAAATTCAGCAGGATGTAAGAAAAAATGTGTGAATAAACAGTACGTGTGTTTCCATGGCTTCGTCTTTGTCTATGTGCATCATTTTGTCTTTGTGTATTTCTCCATCTTGTGTGTGTTTTTTATATGTGTTTATACCCGAACGTGTGCACGAGTGTGCTTGTGTTTGTGTGTGTCTCAACAGTCTTTCGACACTTTTGAGCCCGGGTGCTGGTCCAGCGGTAAAAGCTGACCTCCCCTCTAAGAGGCAGCACGGGAGTAAAAGCCTTTTCCCTCGCTGACTCTCTCAACCTTTCCTTTCACCAGTAAATTCACATCAACACGGGTGAGATGAAGCGAGCAAGAGAGAAAGTGTCAAGAGGGAGGGTTAGAAAAAAAAAAATGAAGCCGATGGAGGAAGTGACAGTTACAGCAGATATAATAGAAAGAAAAGATGATGGTCAGCTTTTATTGTTTGGAGCAGAGCAGAGGAAGTAGGAAGACAAGAAACGAAAAATGGCCTTAAAAACTGGCTCCATTAAGCTCTTTATAACACACATAGTTTATCAGTGACATGTATAAAAATTGCTTTCTTGATTCAATAAAATGGAAGTTTTTTCTCATGCTTTTAGTCTGCGAACAGCTGCAGTTTGCTTTTATGGCTGATGTTTGTCCTCTCTGAAGCTTATTTAAGGAGTGTTGACACATTGTCTCCACATCGAAGTAAAGAGAAAACCAACATATGCAGACTGATACTCTTTGACTTTCACCACCCACTGGAGCATAACCTAATCAGAATCCTGCAACACAGAGCTGAAAGTGCCCAGGTCCAAACAAAAGCATAAGCATCCAAGGGTTATATTTAAAGCTTGTGGATACTGGACCTTTGTGAAAACAGCAACAAGGTCAAGGAAGAACAACAACACTGTGGGTGATGAAGAGAAGAATAATAAATGTAATATCTTCATCCTACATGTGTCTGGATTATCAGAGACACTCAGGAGGATTTTTTGCTAACGTCCCAGGGATATGTTTAGACAGAAGCTGGTGCACCTGAAAGATCACACAACCAAACACGGTTCAACGCGGTGACAAAAACACAGACTTGCATATCAGGGAAAACATTAAACGAGTGCAAGTCTCAGGAAGGACGGCCAACTCTTTCGGTCCACATACCTGAGAGATGGGACACTCTTTTGAGGACAACAGTGTCTGTTTTTTGAAAAGGGAAGTCAGGCAGTTTGACAGAGGAGTCAAGGAGGCAATTTAAGTCAAAGCAGAGAACCAGTTCTTGAACAAAGAAGAGGGTCTTTGACACCACTCACCACCAACCTACAATGCTGTCCGTTCATGGCTTCCCAGGAGATTCCCTAACCATTCACACACCCATTGGACAGCTCCGGCTAAGGTCATTTACACTTCACACCTCTAACTACTCTAAAGACAGTTGGAACAACAGGCAAAAAAATCAAAATATTGATATCAATGACCTCTATATTGACTCCACAGATAAAAAAAAAAAACCTCTGACTCCCAGCCAGTCGGTTAGTACTTGACTTTCATTCAACTGCCTGTTGCATCCAAAATGTTTTATAAGTAGTTTCACACTGTAGAAGAGTTTGCAAAGATTTTGAATCAGGTGCTTTTCCATTACCTGATTTGTAAAGAGAAGTAATGAAAGTACCGTAGAAACAAAACCAGGAAAACTTAACCTCGAGAAAAGATTACGGAAGCTAGCTACAATGTTCATTTACTTGTAAGGGAGTCTTGCAAAGAGCAATAAATATAAATGAGCAACTTCTGTTCAGTTTAACATCATCCATTACAGCTCAACAGCAGCACAAGTAGCTTTATTGATATGTATAACTTGCAAATACAGGCCAATATCTCTTGCAGGGGCTTGGCTCTATTTTTTGGGTAGTTAAGTGTTTTGAGCCCACAAGCTGACTCAGTCTGCACTGAAGAGGCAACTATTTGTCCCATAGGTAAGCACTCTGAGTTTGTTTGTTATCTGTTTCTTTGTGTCTGAGCTCCAGTTGCTGCGGAGCCGTCAAGAGACTCTTACTGAAAATAGGATTCAGACAATTTCCTCAAGCCGTCACCACGGCAGCTCTGCTATCATATCGGTGGAGGTGAAGAACCGTGTGATAGCTCATGGCATAATGTGTACTCTCTGCTATAAAAATTTGACCCTGTGAGAAAAAAAGCTTCATTTCATTTAATCTCCAAAGAGGCCTCCGCTGGTGATTCTCCTTTGACATGAATTTATAGATTGCCTCTTATTTGTGCAATTTTTGTTTTGAATGGTTTGAACGCCTGCCAGCAGAGGTGCTGAGTAAATACGTATTATTTTCTTGCTCCCTAATATCAGTACTGACATCATCCTCAAAAATCCCACATCTGACTGGCCCTAAAATTAATGGTTATCTTATGCATTGTCTGAGAAAGATCTGTGCAGGGAGTGAACGCCAGTCACTTTCGCATAGTGTTGTCTGTCGCTGGAGAATATTTTGCTTTCCTTTCCTTTCAGGCTGTTGGACTGAGTGCAGTTGAAATAAGGTGAGAGAGATATCTACTTGCTGCTTTGTCACTCTGATCCCGTTTGCTTTGTGCGTCATTCACTCCTCAAGAGACCACCTTCTTTCTTTTGTCTCTTCCTCTCCTTACTTTGCACATTCAAGTCAAATCAATTTAAAGGCACTCTGTTTGCTGATGATGGCATTTAATCACGGCTTCAAAGCGCAACGAAAGACTCTCGGATTCTCACCTTATACCCATCCTCTGCTTTTATCAATTCTTGTCTTTCCCTCCAAGCAATCATTTCTCTGCCCCTCTGTTTGTCTCTCAGTGCAGTTCCTGTCTCATTTTTTCTCTGATGTACTCTCACATCTCTGGTGTCCATCACTCAAACATTCTTAAACCAAATGCTTCTTAAAAGAGAGTAAAAAAGGAAAGCTGTACATTGTAATAAATAAATAAATAAGAAAATAAAAAAATAAATACAACTTTTGTTGTTGGTCTGAGCAGTTGTTTTAACTTTCTAGCGCTTTGCATTCTGGGACACAGTGTGTGAGGCAGACTGATAGATGCATGCTGGAGATTTTTTCTGAACTATATTTTTATAGCATCCTGCGTGCTTTTGATTACATCCTGTGTAGAGCTGGGTCAAAAAACAACAACAATTAAATCGATTTTGAATCGATTTTTATTTTAATCCTCCGATATTGATTCATACATCCAGAGATTGATTTTTTATTTTTTTCCCTTGTGAACTTTAACCCCAGTAGTCTCACGCGATGGTCTCGCATGACCAGCCTTTAGTACTAAACGCATGTGCAACGTGATCTTTTTAGTTGCAACATGGTGGAGCAGGTGAAGCTCCACTGAAGAAGCTGCCCCAACCAATTTAAGCATAAAGCATTTAGAGCATAAAAAAGGCAAATCTAATTTGCCATTTTCATTTTTCAAGAACAGTTTCAGCCATTGATATTTCATATTCATTTACTGTCAAATGTCAATATTAATACCAGTTGATGTGTTACATGACTGGGTAGTCATGTAATTCATGTAATTCAGGTTGCAGCTCATGTTCGGTATCACTAACTGAATCAATATTGAATCAAATCGATATTGAATCGAGTCAAGTCGTGATTAATTGATTCAGAACCTTGTGAATCAGAATCGAATCGATTCAGGAAATTGGACACGATACCCAGCCCTCGAAGTGTGTCAGTAGTGTAGTGTGTTGTTCACTTCACAACACAGCAGAGTTCAGTGAAGACACGTGGAGGAGTTCAGAGACGAGCTCGTTATTTAAGACGAGTCCTGACTCCTGGTCTGTGATGTCTCTGTAGTACCACAATATCAAACTTACATGGGGTCATGTATGAAGTTTAACATCTGAGCCAGGCAAATCACAACTCTTGTTTGTTTCCTAGGTAATGTGGTTTGGCTCGATGATGACACATGCATCCGAGCCCTCATCAACAGCAGCCGGATGCCCGACACGGGGTCTGTTACCGCGGAGACGGAGCACACGGACCAGCCTGGCAAACAGATCAGAGGTCTGTGTACAAAATGCACCCTGCAGGTTCTTACAGAGGGAAAAGCTGAATTTGTAAAAAACTGTTTTTGACACCTTGCAGGTCGTCGGGGTCAAGGGTCAGATGATGAGGATGATGAAGAAGGCGAGGTGGACGAGGATGATGAGGAAACAGTGAAGAAGAGTGGTGAGGAGAGTGAGGTGAAAGACAGCGATGCAGAAGTGGAGCAGAAAAAGGCGCAGAGTGGTCAGGTAGAGTTTATTCAAATAACTGAAACACAAACTGATCAGGTTTATTGATTAGTTCCAATAAGTTCTGGCTGTCTCTCAGATGGACGACCTGTCGGGGGCAGAGAGAGCGTCTCTGCTGAGAAACGACCTGCGGCCAGCCATCAAACCTTTCAAAGGAAACAAACTTTTCCTTCGCTTTGCCACACATGGTAACGCAAGCACACACACACACACACACACACACACACACACTGCTGTGTTTTCACATCAAAGCACAGAGTTAAACTCATCCTCACCCTTAAACCACCACAACATTAAAGACAGAATGACTGAATGAAGGTTTGATATAAAAACAGAGGCTTTGTTTCTGATTTTGTGTTTTTGTTCCCAGACGATAAGAAGGAGTTGGGTGCCGCTCGCCGCAGCAGATACTACATGAAGTACGGAAACCCAAACTATGGAGGCATGAAGGGAATCCTCAGCAACTCCTGGTGAGACTCAAACACGGTTTACTGACTCCTTTATTGAAACGACTGGATAAAAAACCCGAGTATATGGCTGGACCGCATCTGGGTGAGGAGGTAAAAGTGGTTAATGGTAGCAGATTAAATTACATTCTTACATAGATTCGGTGTGTAAATTTTGGTAGAGTTTTTTTGCAGTGTTTCTCACTGCTGCTGCTGCTTTGCCCCCCCGCCACCCATCCTGTGCGAGCTGAGATCAAGAGCAACACTCTCTTAGTGGTGGATGCATTAGGGTCGGGCGATTAGACAAATATATTGACCATCAGCAATGGGCTCCACCCATCGCCGGTTGGTTTGTTGGAACTGATATTTTATTCTACTTTTACATCCAAACTGTGACTGCTGCAGCGAGGACGCAGCCCCTGCACATGGGGCGCCCGCTCCTCCAACTAAGCTACCAGGGTGCCCCTTATACACCTTTTCGAGGGGCCTCTACGTGCTTTTCCCCACCGGTTTAAAAAAAAAAGAGAGCGAGAGAAAAGTTTGTCTGGTAGAATTTTTTTTTTTCAGCTACCTGACATTTGACTGGTGAGCCCAAAAGTTAGTTTTGGACCCTGAGCACTGTAACGTTTTGATAGACACTTCCGGCTTCTTCTCTGCCTCTCTGGAGGTGCAGACAGATTGGCCGGTGCTGGAAACAGCGAGCTGTCGCCGAGTCGCTGAGCTGGATATTGCTGGGAGAGCGGTGACTTGGCGAAAGCCGGATTAATCTCGTTTTGTTTGTTTGGCTATTGCAGGCGGTGTTTAGGGGTTGTTTAGATTTTTATTTATTTATTTTTTTTGTAAATGAAATTGACTGAGTGTGTACCTTCTTGTTTGACTTTGGTGAGAATACTGGGAAAACCCGAAGTGGACTTCTGAGTTGCTTTGTTTTGCATTGACTGAACTAAACTGAACTGAACTAAAACAGATACCAAGAAAACCCGAGGTGGATTTGTGTTTGCCATAGAATTTGAGTTGGATATTTTTGAACTGAACTGCTTTTTGTTGTGAACTAAAGAACTGTTATTTGAACATTTACTTGGTGGTGTGCTTGTGTTTGTTATGCTTGTTTATATTTGTACTTGCATTGCTGGTTTTTGTGTACTGTATTTTGAGTTGCTGGGGGTTATGTGATTATATTGCATAATTCCTTCGTAGGGTTTGTTCAAAGCTTAAGTGTTTTTCCTAGCTAAATTGTTCAAACAACTGCATCATTAACGGCAGCAACAGTTGTGCAGAGGTGAAGTTCTGGAGATTCAGTCTGAAAACAGTGTGCATCATTTTCACCGGCAGTGAGTAAATGAGATGAAGGGCTTTGTTAGTATATGACTATAGCAATTTTTGATGTCAATGTGCAATTTCAGATTGATTGGGCAACTCATCGATTAAAAACAAGTCTGCATGTATCCCCATGTATGGACTGAGGCTCATGTCCTGAACGGGCACTGTAGTAACATTTAATTAACAGCAGGTGGATTTTTGTTGAGCCTTCAACGTGGTGCTGAGGTGGCTTCTCTGTGTGAAAAGGCCTTATGACTTGTCCACATGTATAATGGTGGTGCCATAATACGATGACTGAGCAGATCAACCTGCTGCAGTAGTCGGTTTTACATACTGTAGAACGTGTTACATTACTTGCCCACCATCTTAATGTTTTTTTTTGTTTGTTTTATCAGTACATAGTTTGAATCCAGATGTTGGTCGTTATAACTATAAACAGAAAATGTCTGCTCCATACAGCAGCAGGAGTCAAATTTCAGGGGTCAAGTGATCATTCTCAGTCATTTCTCACAATGTTTAAGAATCACTTGTTTGTCCTGTTTCTTCAGGAAGAGGAGGTATCACAACCGCCGGATTCAAAGAGACGTCATCAAGAGCAAGAAGCCTCTGATTGGAGACAGCATGGGACACACACCTCCATACACACACCGACACTCCGGTAAAAACAGAACACAGTTCAGAAACTTCCTCAGATGTTTTAAATCACTGTTTGGTGAGCTCAGCGGCTCTTTAAAGTTGTGGAAAAAAGCAGGATTTATACTTAGTGAGGTAGCTTCACGTTTAACTTTGG
>JAQFJA010000006.1:20562715-20572987 GCA_029874485.1 Naso brachycentron
CTCTGCATTCAGGATTGGTAAAAAAAATCCTCTTGCTCCCGTTCTATTTCCCCAACCGGTGATGCTCTCTGTACTCTCTGTCCTGATTGACAGGTCTACGCTGTGCTTCTTAGCGACAGGTGACATCGGTACGAGCTGATTAGCTGTTTGACTGACACCGTCAGTCGGCTCGAGCTCGAGCTGAGACGGACCAGTTTACTCCGCTGCAACTTTATCTGCAACTGTTTGGTCTCAGTTCAAACTGGACTTAAAAGAGAGAGCGACAACAAACCAGATAAAACGCGAGCCAGAGCAAAAACAGGGAGGGGGCAGCCCAGTTGCTTCCCATAGAGTCTCATGCTAAACCTAACGTTAGCTTGTTTGCTCGTTAGCAGAAGTTACCTACTGCTACTTTTAGTACATATTGGTGGGAGTCACTGGACTTTGTTGAAATTTAAATTGTTTCAATTACAAAGTAAAAAAAGTTGAGACAAGAAGTCTCGCCAAATTTTCTATGAACTGGTGTTTTGTTTGCATGCCAGTAACGGTCCATCTGATTGGCTCTGACTGACTTACTGCAGCGCCAGAAGGTGAACAACAGTCAGTCACACACACGGACAGCGAAGAGACATCTGCACGCAGAAACGGAGATGGATGAAGATGGAGAGATGATATTACCCCCCAAAAGTAACTGAGTAATTTTAACTCTGAGTACATTTTAAATGAACTACTTTTAACATTTACTCAGGTTTATTTTTCACATCAGTAATTGTACTTCTACTTGAGTAAAATATATCAGGTAACAGTACTTTGTGTCCCCGACCCCCCGGAGGTATTACACTCGTGGCAGTGATGTCAATCTGATGGACATTTATGTTGTAGTGACATAAGAGTCATAATTTTACTGATCATGGTAATTTTTTACGTGTCATTATGATTGATGATGTGATTTCCAAACGATGAGTTCTCTTACTTCATGCAAGTGATTTGCAGGCACCTCTGAATTCCCACAATGCTCCATGTATGAAGGCGTGTTATGACATGTTGGACATGTTGGCCCCATTGATGTTTTCATAATATTTTGATGAATTGTTCAAGCTCCACGTCCACTCCGACGATTTAACTCACATTTTTGGAATCTTTATATTTTTTACTTTCTGCCTTTTCTTTTTTCTTATTTTCATCTCTCATCTTCTTCATTTTTAACACATACAGCTCTTTAATATATATACATATTTATTACGTATTTCTTGACTTGGACTGTGTTTTTCTTCAGTCTTACTTTTTTATTTGTGTGTAAAATAGCCTCTTGTGTTGTGGAACCGGGTTCACGGTGAAGACAGTGTCCACATGGTGAAAGTACAAGAAAGGAGACGAAAACTAGTGAAAGAGTGACGAAGGGCGGATGGAAACACAGACAGACAGAACAAAGACCACCGTTTAAACAAAGTGTTAAAATGATGTTTTGATGATTTGGTCCAGCTGATTCATTCTGATGCGACTCCTGAAACAGATGTTGATGATGAGAGTCAAGTTTGACGAGTCAGTTACAGAGAGCCGACATATTAGTCACTGAGTCCACATACCTGAGAGAGAGTGTGTGTTTATGTATAAGTGTGTGTGTGTGTGTGTGTGTGTGTGTGAGACTGACAGTCCTGTGAATAGAGTAATCAGCAGACGCAGATGTCGAAAAGACATGAACACACCTGGGACACACCTGGCAGGCAGACCAAAGAACTGATTGACTGTTGTCTTAGTGATGGCGACTCTGTGGGCGGCTGAAGAGTCAGACACAAAGAAAGAAAAGAAATAAAGACTGTGAAGAAAAGTGGGAAGAGGTGCAAACAACAAAAATTTAAAAGGAAAGAGAAGACATTCAGGAGACAGAAAAGAGAGAAAACAGAAAAAAGAAGAGAATTTTTTTTAAGGTGAGAATATTTTATAAAAGAGAAAGAGACAAAGAAAGGGGTTAACAGAGAAAAGAAAGAGAACAAAAGATTAAGATTATAAGAAAAAAAGGAAATTTTTGAAAAGAAGAAAGTGAAGACAAACTGAAGGGAAGGAAGGTAAGAGAGAAAAAACGGGAGGGAAGAAGGAAAACAAGCAAATTGAAAAGTAAAGAGAAAGATTAACGTGATGATATGTGAGTCACAGAGAAGCAACAGAAGGTAAAAACCGAAGACATTTAAAAAAAACCCAACATTTTGTAATTAAGCTTTTTTAAAAAAGGAAGGAAAAAAGAGCAGAACAAAAGAAAATCAGGGCGACAGAAAGGAAGAAGATTTAGAGGCCGCTCACACGACGGAAGTATTTGCATCAAACGAAACACTCACTTCTTTCTGACTGTGTAAACTGGCTGCTAATGCTAACGCCAGCACAAGTCAATGCATTCCGCAGTAGTCACTACTAAACTCTGATTAAACCCTTCACAGTGGATCCAAAGCAAGTTGAATATGACGACAGTTTAGTGAAGCGAATTCGAGTGTTTGTAGAATAATTTTAGAAGTCAAACTACGGCTGAATTTCTTTAGTTTGTGGCTGCTGAGGGCTTAGCAGCAACAGGAAGTAAACTTCGGCAGCTTCGACGGTATGCCATCACAAAGTTACACTGCTGGCTACCACCTAGCATGCATACTACAGCACTTTCAGTTGTTCATGCAAACGCAGATTTTGCAAAGGTGCAAGATGCAAAGGAAAGACTTTTCCGTCTTTTGAGGGGCTGCTCTTGTCTAAACGTGGCCTCAGTCAAGAAAACAGAAGACGGAAAGAAAAGATCAGAGGACAAAACAGGAGAGATTTAAGCTCTGGTACGCTGGTCATATATGTTGTTTTGGAGTCACTGTTCATTTGTTCAGGTACGTCGATGTGTTAAAGGGGAATTCCCGTTTTTTGACACCTGGACTTTATTTATAGGAATAAATATGCTCATATACTCACCCAGACAATTTTGGTGCAGCTTGGATTCATATGGATACGAAGATATCGGATGGATCTAAATAGCGTCCGAAGGACTCCAAGCTGCACCAAAATTGTCTGGGTGAGTATATGAGCGTATTTATTCCTATAAATTCCCCCTTAACAGCATCATGCCGCGGGTCACAGATTCCTGCGGGACCCACACGTCCTCTGTGATGGAGCAGCTTCTGGGTGATGCTGCGTCAGAGTTTAAGCTAACGTTAGCCACTCTGTCATGATCTTTATTGGATCCAAAGACATTTATCTGAGATGACTCATCACTAAGTGCTCATCTACGAAGCGTTTTTCTTGCTTTTCTGTCCTAATATTGGATGGATGCTGTGTTGTGTATAAAAGGCTCTTTGTGTTTGTCTGCGGTTTCACCGTCTTTATTTCCATATGTGGTTTGTTTTTAGTGTTTGTTTACTGAGGCTCAGTGATTTTCATGATGCTCCATTGAGTCAGTGACCCTCAAACACGCCGTCAGAGGACGACCAATGAGCTAAGAGTGTGTTTGTGTCAGTGCAGCGTGGTAATTCTGTCTGTGTGAGGACATTTAGAAACAATGGACTTTGTTGTAAAATGTGGCAAATTTTAAACAGTAGAAACATTTGAGTTGAAATAGTTTCATCATATAAATACTTGGGGACCTTTTTTGACGACCATCTTAGATTTGACGTGAACACTGAGTTCATTGTGAAGCGGGGGCAGCAAAGGATTCATCTTCTCAGGAAATTACATTCTTTTTCTGTCAGGCCTGTTATACTGCGTAGATTTTACCAAGCATTTATTGAAAGCCTTATATGTTTTTTCTTCATTTGCTGGTTTCACTGTCTTTCAGTAAAAGACAGAAACAGCCTGACTAGTATAGTTAAATCATGCTCTAAGATCATCGGAGTGAAACAAAGAGGCTTGAGTTCCTTCTGTAACCAGCAAATCCTCCGAAAAGCAGAGTGCATTTTAGCCTCCCCGAGTGTCCTTGCAGGTGAATTCACCCTGTTGCCTTCAGGGCGCCGTTATGCCCTGCCCATGTGCAAAACAAACCGCTTCTCCAAATCATTTATCCCCTCTGCACTCCGACTCCTAAACTTTTCATAGTGGGTTTTTTTTTTTTATATATATGTATATAGTATTTTTATCTGATTTAGATTTTAGATTCTCATATTTATCATATTATCCATTCTAAGCTCCTGGTGTGTTGTCTGAATTGTATTTATTAACTGTACTTATTAACTGTCTCTTGTGTGATAGGCATGTGCCACGACAACCTGCTGCTCATAATTAATTGCCCCTTGTGGGACTAATAAAGTTGTTGATTGATTGATTGATTGATTATCACCAGCGCGGAGACATAAAAATGTTTTATGTTGCTTAATCACCAAGCCAAAAATCAGATCACATTAAATTAAGAGAAATCTATGGCACAGTGAGCATTAGTAATTTATTTTTGAAACATGGTGCAAGATGGCTCAACCCCACAGGCTGTTGCCCCCGTGGATCTATTATTGGAGAACTAGATGCAGGAAGCGCCCCGGATTTTGAAGCCAAATAGACATGCTGGCCAAACCGTGGTACTGCAAGTATGCCTTCGGTTACGTGCTTCCATTGGGCCCAAGAAGACTTTTTCCCATAAGCTAACATTGTGATAGAGACGTCTATAACTCAGCAGATAAATTGTTTGTAGGTACATAAACTTATTGGCCTGGACTTTTTAATTGCTCTTATTTGAGTCATTGTGTTTTTTCTTCTTCTTTTTTTTAATCCGAGCTCTGGTGTATTATCCTTGGCATTGTGAACGCACATCAGAGCCACAGGACCGAGCCTCTCTGCACATTCATACGTGCAGACACAGGTGTAGCTGTAATCTATCGATGTATTGGCTGTACTTTTTCACGTCTACCTTATAAAATAACAAAGTCACCCATGCTTTGATGTATTAACGTTAATATTGGTAATGTTTTGATTCGGTTTACTGATTATAAGAGGCAATTATATTTTGATTGTTCATTTTTTGGATCCTAATTAACCTTATATGCCAGTAACTTATGTCAGTTGGCCTAAATATAATCTCATCGCGGTCATTTATTTTAGATTATCATCTATTTGAGTTGAATTACCGCATGAACATAATGATTAAATCTACTGATTTTGATGAGATTTATCTATAAATGTAAGAGACGACTTTTTAGCCCAAATGACAGATAAGCTCATTTACTAATGAACAGACTGTCAACGAAATAAAACATTAGGCCTAGGGCTATACTTATTTCAAGTCTGCCAATAACTAAACTGTATGATTAAAACATATAAGGCTAGGCTATACAGTCACAAGTAGGATATGGGACAGCACTAATTGATTTAGGTCTAATGGTGCAACATCCTGATATAAAAAATTGTTTAAAGTAAAAAAAAACAAAAAAACTATCATATATAATCGTAACTAGAAGGGAGAGTAATGACTTAAGAAAACACGAAACCCCAATGAAGCAATTTGAATTGTTTATAGCACAGGTAAAATTGTCTTCCCTTTTTCACCTGCTGTAGGAATAACATTACTGTTGTTCTCATTTATGAAAATCAATAATAAAGATTGTTATGTAGCTTTGATTATCACATATTATAGGTGTATACCGCATTGTGATATTCATATAGTTTTGATGAATCACCAAGAAACATAAGTGACTTAGACAAATTTATTTGATGTATGCCACATAGCTGGAAGATGGATGAATGAATAGATGTAAGGAAGAGGCCTTCATGCCCCCCGCCGAGGTTGGGATTCCTATGGAGAGAAAAGTCAGCAGTATTGAGAGTGACAATACTGGGAAATAATGTGACAAAGACAGATCGCTGCTATATGAAAAATTTAGACAGAAGGTACAATTAGCGTTACATATAAAAACGCGCATAGACATTTAGCAATGCAATATATTCCCATATTAGGATAGTAGACAAGGCTAAGTCACTAGACATGAATCAAATCAATAAATACAATCAAAGACAAACCAGCTGGCCAGTCAAGAAATTGGTTTCTGTAGAATGTTACACCCATGAAATATAATGGTTTCAGTGAATTCATTAAGTTAGCTAGTTAACCGTAGCTTAATGCTACCTTTGTGCAATACTAATGTTAACGTTACATCTTATTAAATCAATGTTAACTACCTCCCATGCATGGACACCAGTTAGAACGTCAGACGTGAAGTTGGTAATTATCTATTAAGTTAATATTATAATTTAAATAAATCTGCCTCATTCACAATCACTGTTTGCAGCGGCTCGGCTACTGCAAGCCCATTAACAAGCTCATGAACACACAGCTATGACCACGGAAACTGTCAAGTAAGCCCAGGAAAGCCTGAGTGGTAGTTTGGTGGGCTTTAATGAAATGCTACTGCACAACCTCGGCCCCTATGGGGCCGCAGAGCATGCTCTGTACTCCAGGAGAGCAGTTAAGTTTAGGTATGTGATCCGAATATTATCATGCCAAAGGAATTTGGTTAAGTTTAGGCAAGTTATCACTGATGGTTATGTTTAGGCAGTTATGCCCCAGACTTACCAATTCAGCATTTAATTCAGACCCTCACAAAATGCTTATGCCCTTGATCAGTAATGCCCAATGACAGAGATGCTTCTGTGGAAGTATGCCTTTCAGAACTGGCAAGCTATAGTACAAAAGCCAGTGTTGCCACTCATGGGCTTTCCAGAATTTGCGTTCTGTTAGAGATCTTGGAACTCTAGCAACAACACCTGGAGGATTTATAGACAAAAGGTGACTGTCCATGATTGCTGTTTGTGCACCAAAATACCATGGCTCAGAAATGCTCTTAGAATCCATCTATAAAGTCGCCATGTATCTGCATACACCAAGCAACACACAGTGCATGTAGTCAGGGACCATCCCATTGATTAGATCAAATGTTGGTAAATCTGCAAGGGCAGATGGGCCCTTTACACCCAATATAGTCTTTCAGCAATTTGTCCTATTTGGCTTTTTGGATCCAAACCAAAAAGCATATAAAAGTACATGTTTATCTCTACTCTCAGGGGGTATCTCATTAACGCAACATAGTATCGGCCAAATACTGAACTTAGAGGACTGAAACACTGGTACACCGTCACAATTGAATGTACGGGATAGGAACTGCTTGATTTTAAGGTCTGATATAAAGTGCCATCACATATGTCCTTAATTACTTGCCTACTACTGTCATCAGCACGAAAACAGAGATCATGCACATCCTGGTTCTCAAGAATATCTTTCAGTTGATCCTTTAATGGAATACTAATAAAGAAATGTCCCTCCTGTAAACTGGCTTTTACTGTTGTGGATGAAGAACATGACACACATTTAAGTGTTTCTTCCTGAGATTGTGAAGAACCAATGTACTTACTACAAGCTCTGCAGTAATGATGCCGTTCAGCAATACCAGTTAATAGTTTCTCCAGAAAATACTTGCTTGTTGGAGAATGTAACTTAAGCAGTGTCAGCAGGTCTTCCATCAAGACACCTGTAGTGTTGTGTCTCAATGCAAAGGAGAGAATCGAGATGATGCTTTGCCCTTCCGTAAGTCCATGGGATTGGACATCATCTACTTCTTAGGGGACGTTATCCTAAAATGATTGAAAAAGAAGCACTGCATTAAAACTTATCAGGTATCACTTGCTTTTACTCAAAACCCTATTTTGGTCGACTGTACTTAGCAAAGAAAATAAACAACACATGAGAAAAAAAAGAAGAGGATGAATAGAAAGTGTACATTTCAATGAACCACAGAAATGAATGTGTGCATTTTGTCATGGTTTGTCCACTGACAGCTCTATTCAATGTTGAAAATTGTAATTAAACTCATATGGAAATGCTGTAGTTTTGCCTCACCTGTGCCATTGTGAGCTATTCAGCTCTTTGCTCTTGTCTTTGGATGGCATCTTCATTGTTTTCCTGAGAAGGATACAAATCAACAACTCATTAAAGAGGAAGAGAGAAAAACAGAGGAGGGAGATTGTATAGTACTGAAGTTTTGTCTCACCTGTGCCAGTGTGAGACATTCTGCTCTCCACTCTTCTCTCTGGCTGGCATCTTCATCACTTTCCTTAAAACAATACAAATCAACAACTCCTTAGAGACAGATTCCACACACCTCCCCTGAAAACTATTACAATGCAGTTTTTTTCCTATCCTTTATTGTTGACTGGTTGCTTTGAACTACACAACAATGTAAAGTTTTGCTTATATGTTAAAAACTGTAAATTTCTCTCCTCTACTGCCTTGTAGATTAGATTTGCTAACCTCACTTTTTTCAGGGTTAATTACAACTGGATTAAGCTTTTAAAAATAACACAACATGAATGCAATAGAAATATTATTAAGTCTAGCCTAGCCTGGGATTTCCTCTCACAACTACACTAAATTTACCATTAACTATTCACGTGGCATATATACATCACATTCTATGTTGTATACTGTATCACTGTAAATCTTTTCCATCAAAACATAATGCAACATACATATGGCAGAAGTGTTCATAGCCCCATACTACACAAGTGTACGAAGTTTTATGCTTTTCTGAAAAAGTGAACATTCTAGCTCACATTTGGCTTCAGTTATCATGATATGGTGGGTTATTATAATTTGCTATGTATCCTACATTAACTATTACAATGTAAACTGATACAAAAGAGAGGACAAGAATTCGGTTGCGCTTGTTGTTGCGTTGTGTGCTCTCCGATGTCAGTCAAAGTTCTGTTGATTTTCCTAATGAAACAATGAACAGTAACTAGTTATCAGTTACTGTAACGTTAGTCTCTGTAAACATACTCTACATACCGGAAGTCAGATGGCGAATGCAGCCGATGAGTTCCAAGATTGCTGTAACGTTAACATTACCTATAGGAGGCATTTTGCGCATACCTTTTTTTCCATCTTGTTAGAGTACATGTAGGAACGTTTTTCCTCAACCAGTCTCTTTCTGTTGTGTCAACGCGTTTTCTTTTCTGCATCGCTGTCTCGTCTATAATCCATTCGTGTTTTGAAATACCAATTCGACTGCCGTTAAGGTACCAGAAACAATTCGAAAAAGGTTTGACATAGCCCTGGACGATAAAAGGTTTTTCTAGCCGTCTGAGCAATAATTGGCTAAGATTGGGTGTAAAATCAGGATAACCCAATTAGAGGCAAAGTGGGGTGGGTGCATCCCTCCTAGCAACAAATTATCAATGCGAGATCTTGCAAGGTAACATATGGGTAACGTATGGTAACATTTTGAATCCAAACGAGCAGCAAGTCGGGCCAAGACAACAGCAGATTCTGCCCTCTCCCTATGGATACCACGCAGTTGAGAGAATCTACCGTCAGACGTAAGTAAATTTACATACGGCTATATATTTTAAGGTTGTAGCTTAACATTTGAATTTAATTTTTTTTTAAATTTGACATACATTTGATGTTCTGTTTGGGTAACATTAGCATTGATTGTTAGCTGAATGCTAGAGAGAAAGTTAACGTTAACCTTACACATCAAATTTAACATTAATAAGAAAAGGTGGATATTATCAGTTTAGATAACAGAATTGTGCATCATACTATATGAAATTGCTCTTTCATTCTACGTCATATACGACCCCCAAATACACAGTTTACAAAACATGAAAAAACTTCTGATAGAAAAAAAGATAGCGACTTACTTTTTTTAGCCGGAAGCTAACTATCAGATGAGCCCTTGATCGTATCCCTTTCCGAGGCTGAGTTATGTAGCCTTGAACTTGAGCTTGTCCAGATAAAAATACATTTTATTGCCCTATATGATTATGCATTATAGTTTTAGGTTTTACATGCATTTTTACACAAAAACCTGAAAAAACAAGTGGCAAATTTTCTAAATATGTGACCCGTCACGAGAAAACCAGCAATAAGTCGGCCTGGCACAAGTTGTTAAAACAAAGAAAAATCATGAAGAAGCCACTCCATGTTTCAAATAATAGTATTGGTGCTCTTAAAACCATAAACTTTGTATTTGAATTTGTGTTGTTTTAGAGGATATCTCCGCTGCAGCTGGGACGTTCTTGGGGGGTGGGGTGACACCACAGTAAATTAGCATACCAGCTTTCTTTTCACATGCTTTTGTTCTTTTTTCGGCCAATGAACTGCACGTTAAAAGGGACTCGTGTGGCTACATATGCAGCCGCTACAAGCTTTTTTCATCATTGAATGAAGATGGAGCAGGAAAAACGCATTGCAGAAGAGCTAAATCGTGGCTGTTAAAGTGCAAATGTTTTGCAGTACTTCTTCAACAAGACAGATTCTTCTGGTTATGCCGATCTCACTTCTGATTCTGAATC
>JAQFJA010000006.1:20599361-20612095 GCA_029874485.1 Naso brachycentron
GTGTTTTTCAAGTTTTGCAGCGTGTCCACTCAGTTTTGAAATTTAAAAAAATGTATAAAAAACAGGTGGATGGAAACCCAACTGATGTTTGTTTTTGCTTCCCAATGATTAAAATAAAAAAATGTTCAAAAAATGACGATTAGATGTGGTTATATTAGAATTTAACACAGCAATGTCATGACCATTAGAAATTAGAATATATATATAAAATAAATTTGTCTGTCTTTCTCTCCTCAGTCGGTGGTCTCCTTCAGGCTCGTTTTACTTCTGGTCTCCTCTCTCAGCTGTCAGATTCTCCGCGCCCTCCTCTTCTTCCTCCTTCTCTGTCTCGGGCGTCTCCAGCAGCTGTCGAATCCCCGCGACCGTTTCACTGGGCGGGGCAGGGCCCCTCATCCTTCCTGCTCCCCCCTCGAACTCCAGAGCCTTCGATCAAGACGGTTGGTGTCCGGCGACTGGGTGGACCCGTCCCCCTGAAAGAGTCGGTCACACAGGGGAAGGTTGGTACTTTGCTTTTTTATGTGAATGTCATGTCTGAATTGTCTTCGCTAACCGATGTCAGCTGTCACTTAGACTGAGATAAGTGTGTCAGCTGTAGCTCCAGCAACTGTCTGTTTGTACGTCTGTAACCTTTTATAACCTCCAGCTTTGGATCAGCTTAAATATCCACATGACAGAAGACAAAGAGCATCAGAGTTGGTGATGTATGTAACAATAATGTCCATGTCTCTAGTCTAGCCTGTGCCCTCCTGCTACCATAGCAACTGAATCAAACACCACAAGGCCCATTTTGATGAGAAGAGAAATTCATTTTGCATAATGTTCTGATTTATCAGAAAGTGAGACATGAATGGAAATGCTGGTTCTCTTGACTCAAGGATGTTCCTGTGGGACGAATCACCACACTCCACCACTTTCTAAACCCTGACATCTTCAGCGAGGCTCCTCCACCCGAAACAAGGAACAAAAGAAAGAAAAGGATGCATTTCTCCACAGTGATAACTCATGTTGTGTATATTGTTGTTTTGTAGGGGAGTTTGATGATGGATGCCGGGCTGTTTGCAGGGCGCTCCTTTCGGGTGGGGTGGGGACCCGGCTGGATGCTGGCACACTGCGGCCAACGTCTGAGCTCACCGCTGGGCAAACAGCTGGAGCACAAAGAAGTGACGTCCAAAACCGACTTTAGTTTCCTGCCGAAACCTGCCAGGAGCAAACCGTAAGACACACATACACAGGTTTATTACATATGATGAATTTATTTCATTTGCAAAGTTACTGTGTACAATATTAAACATAAATGTTGCCATTTGATGTTTTGTACCAAAGTTGGCTCGAAGCTAATTTACATCTGCAGTCCCTTGGCAAGTCTCAAGCAAAACACAACAGTGTTAAAAAACACAAGTAATAAAGCAGTGCATCCCACTACAGTACAGTACATCAAAAAGCATAACAGAGCAGTATGTCATGCTCACACTCCCACTCTCTCACACTCATAGGCACACACACCAACAATAGGAATATATTACACAAGCTGAAAATAGTCATATAAAATCAGTGCAGAAGACTTGAGTCAAATTCACATTGTTCAATAATAGGCTGTGATTTTTAGACTTTTTCAGAGTACAGTTATATTGTCCTGTGCTGCAGTTTGTGGTCACTATTTTGCATTAACTGTAGACTAAAGCTGAAGCCCTAGTAGGATGAAGTAAGACAAATAATTTCAAGGTGAGAAGAGAATCTGATACATTTAAATGTGAGCATTTCTGTTGGGGCATACTTAAACAAACAGATCACACTAAAGGAAACAAGCTGTAGATCAATGTGACTCTGGTGTGATATTTTTTAATAGTTTCTAAGCTGAGGTGTCTCCTCCTGCAGACTGACAGAAAGTCCCTATAAGGTGGTGTTGGAGCAGCTGGTGGGTCTGGAACCTGCAGTAGTGAAGACCAGTGAGGAGGAGGAGGAGGAGGAGGAGGAGAGCCAGGCAGTGCTGCAGCGCCCTCTGGAGATCTGTTTGAAGCACAGCACCATTGACATCACAGATGACTCTGCTTGTCCTCTGGTGCGACCGCAACCTGGCGTTGCAGCGCTGCATGAATACGCCGAGTGGATCACTGAGCTGAAGACGCACCAGGGAGACGCAGACCGTAAGAGAAGTCATGTGTAACAGTTAAAAACTACTTACAATACATATTACTGTACCACTGTGTAATAGTGCACACATAGGGTTCAAATGATGAAGTTAAAGTGTGACACAGTACATAAGTTGGGTTAAAGGATTTAAAATTTTTAAATGAATTATAAATGATGTTATTTCTAACTTAAAAATTTGAAATTGTGACCGCCCTCTGTATTAGTGGTCATATTTTAAGGAGTTCTAGTAATTCTTTTGGAAAACAGGAGCAGATTTTCATCTCTGGAATCTCTGTTCCTGGCACCCAAGCTTATAATTCTGTCTCCTTCAGCCCTTCTGGGTTACTGGTCCGAGGTCTGGACCCTCTGTGAGGCTTTGTGGGGACGGTTGGGGCCTGCAGATCAAGAGCCAGACGTCCAGATGCCAGAGTATGAACAGCAGCTGGAGAGAAGGCGGACTTTCTCTGCCTGGCTGTCCCGCGGAGCCACCAGCAGAGTGGAGGAGGAGGTGGCGCTGGTGGGGAAGGGCCGCCACACGGAGGCCATCTTTAGTTACCTGACAGG
Source organism: Naso brachycentron (assembly GCA_029874485.1). NCBI lineage: Eukaryota > Metazoa > Chordata > Actinopteri > Acanthuriformes > Acanthuridae > Naso > Naso brachycentron. The sequence continues at coordinate 20,602,056 of JAQFJA010000006.1, forward strand.
AAACTGCATCAGTGAGGCGTGTCGACTGGCGCAGAAGGAAGGTGAGATTTGAAACTTACACTCAAAACAGCCATGAAGATGAGAGTGTAGACGTTATTGTGCAGAGACACCAAACTGATTTCACTGCTTCAGAGGTCTTGAATGGGCAGCAGAAACAAACGTTAAATCATATCAAACATTTATTTAATTCATCACAAAGCAGATGTCAAGCTCCACTCAATTTATCGAGTGAAAAATATTTAGAAAAATTAAACTGTTAAACTATTTATTTTATGTAGTAAAAGCACTTACTGTGTGCAAATACTGTGAAACTGTTCATCCTTACAAAGATGTTGTAAGTAGCAGTTTGTCAATAAACCCCAAACTATGTTGTGTTAAGTATCTGTTCCATCGGACAGACGTGAAGGATGGATTAAAAAAATGTTGTATTTAACATCTGACTCTAAATGTGGGAGCTCTGCTAACATATAGCTGTTTGTTACCAGGGGACCATCGTCTGTCCCTGCTGCTCTCTCAGGCCATGGGCTCTCAGTACTGCCGGGACCTGCTGGCCCTTCAGCTCGCCGACTGGAACCGCATGCAGACCGACTGCTACCTGCCGGAGGAACGACTTCGCATCTTCACACTGCTTGCCGGAAAACCTGTATGATATGTTTTATGTTTCTGGTTAGGGGAAATGTATCACAGAACTACTGCTTTTTGCCTTTTCAGGGGTTTTGTTTGATATTGTATCGTAGAAGATTGTTTTGCAATGTCTTAGGTTTTGGAGACTCACTGTAATGTTATACCATTGTTATTGTTGGCAACATACTACAATAGTTTTGTATAATGAGTTACTGTGATGCTGACGGAGTTTCCTGTCCACCCCTGCAGGTGTGGCAGTCATCTGACTCTGTGGTGAACGTGTGCTCGGAGTTGGACTGGAAACGCTGCTTGGCTGTCCACCTCTGGTTCATGTTGCCTCCAACCGCCTCTGTGGCCGATGCTCTCGCCAAATATGAGGAAGCCTTCCAGGTGAGCTGCAGTTATAAGATATTATTTAAAAGTTTTATTGTTTCAAGCTTCTTTTTATTTATCTTCTTTCACTGTTATAAACCTTTAGGAGAGATTTTTTGTTTTCACATGACTCTTGTAGCTGAAAGAATCAAGTGACTTTCATGTCTCCTCCACTGGTCAGCCAATCATGGTTGTTTCTGTCCTGCAGGGCTCATGTGAGGGGGGAAAGTATGCCTGCGCCCCCTTGCCTCCGTACATGGAGGCGGAGCATCCAGACATGGAGGAGGAGGAGGAGGAGGATTTTAAACGGCCGCTGCATGACCTCTGCTTCCACCTGCTCAAACTGTATAGTGACAGGTAATCCAAGAACATCACTCACATGTCTGCAGCAGGAATAAAAGTTAGTTAATGTTTTACACATTTTATAGACTAAACCATCAATGAATGAACAAAAATGATCTGATTAAGCTGTGTCCATGTCATCCTGCAGACACTACAGTCTGCAGCAGCTGTTGGACCCTCTGACGGTCACCTGGGAGCGTCTGGATTACCGCCTGAGCTGGCACCTGTGGGGCGTCCTGCAGGCGTTGCACTACAGCCACCTGAGCGCCTCGCGACAGGGACTCCTCCACACCAGCTACGCTGCTCAGTTGGAGAGTGCGGGCCTCTGGCACATGGCCGTCTTCATCCTGCTGCACATCCCTGACCACATGTACATTCAGCTCATCTTCTTTATCTGCTAAATGTCAAACTGGAGTAAAACGATTTTTTTTTTGTTTGTGGGAGATGTTTTGTTATGCCTTCTCATACAAATTACATTTACGGGCTTCAGTCAAAGTTCACTTCATAGTGTTTATATCGTTATGAAATTAATGATTTGGAGGTTTCTCATCCTTTGTCTCGACAGTTTAAAGAAAATCACTGTAAAAGTAACTGTGATAATTTTCTTGGTGTGTTTTCAGTGAGCGGGAGCGAGCGGTGCGGGAAATGCTGACCCTCCACTGCCCCTTGCAGGAGACAGATGAGTCGGTCCAGAGGGAGCACTTCCTGACTGAGAAGCTGCTGATTCCGGAGCAGTGGATCCATGAGGCCAAGGCCACCCGAGCTCACCGCAACGCTGACAGACAGCAAGAGGCCCTACACTTGTACCGGGCTGGATACTGGAACCAGTGTCACCGGCTGCTGATCCAACACCTGGCATCAGGTCAGGATGTGTGTCCTGTTTTTAATAATTTTCACTGGGAAATATACTCAAGCAAGTTAGATTCAATTGTTTTTCACAGTTTTTGATATCGTCAAGGATCAGTGTCCCTTTTCAATCCAGCTGTCTAGCAAGCTATACAAGAGTTTGGAGGAAGTTCAGTACTCTTTTTCTCCCGTAGATTGCATCATTAACGACAACCATGACTACCTGCTGGAGTTCCTGGAGGGGCTAGCGGTCCCTGAGCACAGCTCCACCATCCAGGACTGGGACACTGCAGGGAGGGTTTACCTGGACTACATCAGAGTCATAAAGACTCTGCAGGACATCCAGCAGGTACTGACGCTCTCTCCGTTTTTAAATATTTTCAAAATCAAAAAGTTTCACTTTGCTTTGTTCAATACATACTCTGATTTTTGTAGCTGTGATGGTTCTCCGTACAAAATGATAAGAAACAAACGTGAGATGAGACAGAAAAATAATTCCGTTTGTTCGACTGTGTACATGAACTGAACACTTCGGTTCAACTGAAGCAACTTATCACAAGTCTGCATGTTAGCATGCTGCTGATGCAAAGTAAACACTTCTTGTAGCTGCTTGTATCAAGCACAAAAAAAATACTTGACTTTTATTGTGAAGCAGGAAGTTTTGTGTGGTTGTTGTTTCAGAAGAGTCAGCTTATGGCTTGTATTCAGTATTTGCTTGTGAACTTCTTTGACGAGGAGCAGTTACTGCAGTTGAAGAATTTTTTTTTGGACCTATTGAGGTTTTAATGTGTGTTTCTTTGCTGGCAGATGGAAAACGCTGGTTACGAGCTGGAGCGTCTCTACACTGACGTGACATCTCTCTGCAGCAGAATCGAGCTTCTGCCCTGCCGCACTGCCAGAGATCGCCTCGCCCAATCAGGTAAGAGCATGACTTCTTTGTGGTTTTTCATTTTAATCAGATGAGGTTGCAGCTGTTTTCACAGCAGCTGGATTCACTTCCTCACCTGTCCTCTTATGGTAGGTGATAGGCACCCCACAGACACCCTTGTCAGCCATCTTTGAGAAACAAGTCCTTTGTAAGGCTGGGTCTATATTAGACTGCAAAAAATCAGCCCCTTAACGGTAAATTTGTAAGGCTAAAAAGATCTTCTGTTTGGGATTATGTCAGCTTGAAACTGTTTTCAGTTTATCTGACTACTCAGATGCTGCTGATTAGCAGGTTTTCTGTACATTGTTCTTCAGTCGTGTCTACATGAACAGGAAAATGTCAGGTGAGTTGAAGCTGCAGTCACTGGCACGTCATTAACTTAATTTGTGAGGTGAGGCTGCAGGTGTATGATGTTTGTTAGAAAAGTAGTTAATGTACAAAAAAGATGATTATGTTGGATGAGGATTTGCTCTTAGAGGAGGTAGTATATGCGCTGAAGTGATTTGTAAAGAGTCATTGTGCTCGCTGAATAGTGGAAAGATACAGTGGAGAGTTTGGATTGAGGTTTCATGCGTGAGCAGGTCTCGTCATTTGTATGAGATCATCCTGAATGACATGGCTCATACAGCTGAGTGAGGGGGTGAAGTCAGCTGTTGTCGGCTTAAAATCAAATCCTGCAAATGTTTCACAGCACAAAATCTTTGCTTTGATCTAACCAAGCCCCGCCCCTTGCCCCTCCTCCCTCCTTGCAGAAATGGCGAAGCGTGTGGCCAACATTCTGCGTGTGGTGCTGAGCCTGCAGCAGGGCGATGCTGCGTCTGACCCCCTCAGCATCCCAGTCACCCAGCTGGCACCCCACATCACCCGTCTGCCGATGCCGGAGGACTACACGCTGGAGGAGCTGCGAGGCCTCACGCAGTCTTACCTGCGACAGCTGATAGTCAGCCAGTGAGAACACAGAACAGGAGCCGAAGGACAGACATGTCTTTTCCTGTTGAGAATCAGCTGCTCAGACATTAAAATCTGGGTAAGGAAGTTTTACAAAAAGAAAAAGGACTAAAAACAAAGACAAAAGAGTAAAAGTTGATTTTGTCACATTTCTGAAAGTCTTTAACTGAGAACAGCTTGAGAGCCTGGAGTTTATTCCATTTGAGCTGCTTCAGTGCCTTCAGTTTGTCATTCCTCGTCGTGTGTGTATGTGTTCATGTTCTCAGGGGAGTATTTTAAACAAAACCAACAGTAAATGAGATGAAATGACTCCTAATTTCAAGCACCAAATCAGTGAAGTTCTGCATGTTTTATTTACTGCAAATCACAAACTGAACATCACAGTTACACATGGAGCAAACATCTGTTTTTCCAACTGTGGGTTAGAGGACCCTCACAAGACGATTCCACGGGTCACAAGATGATTGACAGGACAGTCTTACTGTTACACCAAATCATCGTTAAGATCATTGTGAATTACTGGAATATTTTACCCTTGAATAATTATTTAAATACAACAAACAAAAATCCCTGTGGTACAACTTTTTATAACTGAATCTGAACTTCTGCAGTCACTGATGAGGGGTCCCACAGAGACTTGGTTTGGATTTTAAAGCAAGAGCTTTGAAACTGATTGAGACACTTGAACCATTTTTTTTCCTTCTGCTCCCACGCATCATATAATCTCTATTCTTTTTTTATTATGAAACACTCTGCAGACTCTAGAATCTTAATCAGTTGTGTATTAGATCACTGTGATAATGAAGGTTGTCCTCATGTGTGTATATTCAAGTTTAAATGAATCTATGCCATTCAAAGTTACACTGACAGAAAGTAATTAATTAGTCCATTCAGTATCATCACTTCTTTTCGGGAACATGTGAGACAAAGAAAACAAAACACATCAGAGTCTTCACAGCCTGTTAATAGTCTATCACTAGGTTTCAGTCTTATGCATTTCATTACACAGATTCAAAGTCCACTGTGATGAATATCAAACCTCCAGTGTCAAGAGTTTACTTAAATATTTTCATACTTGGCAGAAATGAATGGAAACCAAAAGAATGAAATATACAGAATTTATAGTGGTAGCTCAAACTTGCAAACACACTGATTTGGTTCTTAAAAATGTTTAATCACTTTATTTGAACAGTTGTTCAGGAACCAGAAGAAGTTGGATGAAGATTTACACTGAAAGTCATTTCATTTTGTTGTTGTTTATTTTAAAATGCTCCCTGAAAAAGGCTTAATGCCCTCTTTGTCAGACTTTCTTTCAACATCTGTTTGAACGGCGTCTTGGTAACTGCAGCACTGTGTGTGTGTTAAAGGACGTTGCCCTCGATTACTCGTTTGACCCCAAAGAAAACGCTGCGTTATTGATTGGTTCTTACACAATGTATGTGTTTGTGGGGGGGAATCACAGTAATGACTACTTGCTGTTTTGTTTTGTTTTTTCTTTTGAGGATTTGATTTTAAATAAGTAAATAAAAGCAACCATTAGCTCAGCATAGTGTGACAGTAGCATCTGTTTATCTGTCGATATGTGAATAAAGACGATAATCTTATTAAAGACAAGCGGTGATGTCGTACACACGGGTTCCATGAGACAACTCGGAGGAAAGCTCAACATGCAAAGTGTAAAATGCCTAATGGTCTATTTTTGTAAATTTCTTGTTTTTCTGTTTGGTTTGAATGTAAAGCAGAAGTGTGTGTGTGTGCACATGTAAACCAGGATAAACAGATTTTGTGTGTGTGTTACTGCAGATTTTTGTCAGATTTTCTAAAGTGAAGAGTTTCCCTCCAAAACGAGCTGCCAACCAGAGATTTCACTGCATGTTGTTATATAAATATTGTATATTTTTGGAAAATCAAACAGACAGGGAATATCAGGTCATTTTTATCAAACTTTAATGATGAATGAATTGGATGCAAAGAGTTTTGGAATGAAACCCTTCACTTATTGTTGGATTTATTGATGGATTTACTGGTTGTTTTTCTTTTCCTTGTAGATTGTCAGCTTGCCACAAACTTTTTTTTTCCACCCAAAAAGTAAAGAAAAAATGTTTTTCAACAAATGAAAAGCTCTGAATGGTTTCTGTTATTTCTCCTGTTAAATGGAAACAGCGTATGTAGTTCAAATGGCTGGAAACTGCTGTGTGTGATGTGTGTGTGCATGTTTCTTGATAATTTTGTTGATAATATTTTTTAATAAAGTCAAGTAGATATAAACAGTATTTATTTTTTCCGTATTTTTGTCTCTCTGCAATAATGTTCAGTCATAGAACAATCCCACAAGTTCCCTTTCAGATTCAAGTCGTCAAGTCTGAAGCATTAAAGTAACGCTGCTCACCATCATTGATTGTTTTGAAAAGTTTAATGCAAATTACAGACAAATTACCACAAAGAAAGCTGGATGAAAAAAAGGCCAGTGGTTAAAGAACAAACAATAAAACTGGTCACTTAAATCTTTGACGTGACCAACAACCTCATCTGCTGTTTTATTCATAAAAGTGGACATTTTTAGTGAAAAAACATTTTGAAACAAGGCCTAGTTAGGAGAGAGTGTAGTAAGAGAACAAATTTTTTCAGATTTTTCTGATTTAAAACAAGTACCACCGAAAACCACCTGACACCAAGCTCACCATCTCATGTTGAGACTGTAGCCAACTCTCCATCCAAATGTGCAGATTTACAAAAAGATAAAAACAAATTAGTTAATAAAAATGATTAGGTGTATTTTAATGGAACATTTTGGTTTAAGAAGGCTTCATATGCAACTCCTGGCAGTGTTACGAAAAGCATCTGCAGTTACTAACCAACTGAAGGTTCCTGCTGTTTTGGTCGCATCCTGAAATGGTTTGAAGGCTTATCAATTGAATCAAAAGAATTTGTGCTTTCTGATGATGTGTCCCCATTGTGTGTCCCACTGAAAATAGTAGAAGGGAAGATCAAAAGATCACGGCAAGCCTGCACTAGAAAAAAACAAGAAAACACTTAATTGGAAAGGCATCAAACAGTCTTACATTGCATATTAGGACGTGGTTACCAAAGCACAGGCACAGCAGACAGAAAAAAGCGACACATTATCGTGCCCTAATTCTTTTATTCTGAAAATAGATCAAGATGCAACACAAAGCACTACATTGCAACATTAAGCACAACTACACTACTAAACGGACACCGGGTGTGTTAAAAAAAAACAGCCTGCAAAGCATATAATTCGGTAAATGTAGAACCACGTGTTGACAGCTCCAACACAGCCAGCTGCAGCCAGCTGTTTACAAGAGAACACAACACTTCACTCTCTGTACTGCATCATTTTGGAAAATCATTGTGTGAGCTACATCTCCAGTTATTTGCTTCATAAGCTATGTCACTGACAAACCAAATTTGCTATATCAGAATTCCTTTCAGTTTCTCTAAATTGATCAACAGTTAAACTTTAAGCGGCTGTGATTTTTTTGATTCTATTTCCGTCTATCACTGCCTCTGCTTGGAGTGGTATTTTCTGAAGGAGAATCTCTTCGAAATCCTCCTCCAGTGCGAAGCCAAATGCCCGTGCGAGAAGCCGAGAAGCCACAACAAACGTGTGCACAGGTTGGCTGATCTTTGCCTCCAGGTGAGTCTCCTTCTTTGTGACTTTTATGATCCCAAGTATCTCAATGCTTTCATTCCGGATGCCAACACTTTGAACCTGTAAAGACAGATAACATCAACAGTTAAAATGCAGAAAAAGGCTAAAAAAAACGTTTAAAACCATTTTGGTTGCTTACCAGCTGATATACTAATCAATTAGGAGTGTGTAATGTATTATGAAGATCAGAAATGTTTTATTGTTTTGTTTTTGCCTCACTTATGTCCATTCGTGCTTCATTCTACCCACAAACTGAACAGTAAACATGGCCGACCTATGTCTTCTGACAACAGCAAATTATTACAACCACCTGAATTTTGGTGAGTATGGTTGAGTTCAGTGATACATCTTCATAATACTTGTTGGTCCTCAGGTTGATGACTTTGATGATGTCTCCAGCTGACAATCCTTTGCATTGCTTGGTTCCTTCCCCCCACATACAGATCCTGATGGAATCGGTGTTGTCTTCCAGTTTGAAATTTTGTCTGTCTGTCGTCTTCCGTACGTCCCGCACCATAACTTGTTCAATGGGACCAACCTGAATGACCCAACAGCACAACATTGAAACTACATTGGAGAGGAGCCACATAAATGTGTAGATAGATATTAATATTTCCCTTGAGCTGATGGAGACAAAAAATACACAAGTGTGAATTCGCAAAAGCTGTGACCAGCAGCTAAAAATGGTTTCAAACATCTTAGGCATTACATGTTATCATGAAGACAGTGAAGATATAAAAATTACTGTCTGCAATGACGCCTCCCACAGGAGTCCGCAGTCAGTGACAAACGATCGATGAGGTATGAAAGGGGCGTGGCTGAAGTGTAGTCAAAGAAAGTGTGTGTGTGTTTTTATGAAGTTTGGCCATGATACATGAATCCGTTAAGAAGTTATGTGCCTTTTTGTTCAAGGCCACTCCCACTGCCACTCCCCCTTTTGCCAGTTGGCCTGAACAGTTAATCCGCTGTCCTTTGACTCATGGCCAACCTTTCCACTAAATCTTGTGCAAGTCCGTAAATCTATTTGGAAGTTATGTACCTTTTTAAAATAGGCCACTTCCATTGCCACGTCCCCTTTTAGTCAATTTGCATAAACACAAGCACACACACACACACTTGACCTCAATGCCAAATTTTAGCCTCCTAGCATGAAAACTGTGGACAAAGAGTGAGGAATTTTTGTGGACCAACTGACCAACTGACAGAATGACCTTCAGAGCTGCTGGTCGCAGCTAAAAAAAATGAATATTGAAGCACTCCAGTTTAAACTCACCTCTGTAACGGTTCCTTCCACATTTACAGATGCCTTGTGAGCAGATGATTTGGCCTCAGTAATGGAGTGAACTCTACTCTCAGAATAAATCAGTCTCAGAGCTTCCATCTCAAGCTTTTCTGGGACATTAACACGGCTTGCGGGTGACACTGTGCTCTGTGTGGTAACCTTAATAACACCTGTGTTGTCGTCTCTCATCAGATTTCTGAACATGCGGGTCATCCCTTTTTCGATTTGTCGATAGTATTTTTCTCCATATACCATCATTTTCATGCTGGCTGTCTCATCAGCGACCGCCAGATAAAAGAAAAACTTTTTCACACGGTCTTTGGTTTCATATGTGCGCAGGCCAGATTTCTGAATAACTTTTCCAACAATGACATCCGTGTCTTGCACTTCACTGGTGGAATTCAAATCGCAGATGGATTTCTTCTGCATGAAAACAAGAGGAAAAATCACAATGAAAGTAACAGGAATGCAAACATGAAAGCTGTGAGCAGAGAAAGAAAAGTCCAAAAAAGAAGCCCTTACCCAAAGAAGAGCGTTTGTCCCCTGGAATAAAAACATCAGTGCTCAGTTCATGCATGAAGCATGAAGAAGCTAACATGGTTTTTATATTCTAAAACATTTTACTGCTGTAACATTCCAATAATGAGTGTTGTCCTAAAGTCAGAGTTATGATGTTTTTTAGTTATTTTGATACTGCACACACTGTTGCATTGCTAAGCACTGTTGTTTACTATACATTTTTAGCAAGTCATCATAGTGTACTTTATTCTGTATTGTTTTGTGTTGCATTTTTACGCCAATGCCAAAGATATATTTCCAATCTGAATCACATTGATACGCCATATATGTGTAGGAAGTACATGTGAAGTGAATAACTCTGCTTCAATCTGCGTTTATCTAAAGTTTATTTCAAAACTCCTACCTCGTCAGGTCGCCAGCTCTTCTCTTGATCTTTAAAGGAGAAACAAACATGAGTCAGTGCTTCTACATAGTTAAGTTACTTAAGTTACATAGTTATCGCAGCT
>JAQFJA010000006.1:20649696-20668319 GCA_029874485.1 Naso brachycentron
CCCCCCCCCCCCCCCCCCCCCCCCCCCCCCCGGAACTGGGATCACAATACATTTATAGCAGAGTTTGCGTCTAATTTGCTTTTTTAAAAATTACTCTGGACGTCCACACAATATAGCTACACAAAAGTAAATAAACTGCAAATACAAAATTAATTTGAAAAATATAAAGGAATGCAATTTAACCAAAAAAGATCCCAAGAACTCCTTACACTGTATTTTTAAATGATTTCATCGTCAGTTGCTAAAAAGAGTCAGTGTGTCCTATTATAAGCAAACAGCTAGGAGCTGCATTGTGGACGCCTCCTCCTCTGCAGTCCCTGTATTGGGTTTCATTCCTGACTGAATGAATGCTGATCAATTATTTACAGAGACGCTGAAGGTCAGGGGAGAAACCCCGTTAGACCCTTCAGCCCGAAAACAAACACTTCTGAGACCCGAGACGACGAGGCCAAGAAAAGAACCAGGATGTGGAGGACAACTGAAGGTATGACCAAACTCCCTTTGACCGAGATTAAACTGAGGCTCTTAATGTCAAATATTGGAACTTGATTCGCAGAAAGCAGTAGTTTAACTTAAATTAAACTGTTATACTCCAGATTTAATAGAGTTTTGCGATTCAAATTGGTTTAACTGCAAAGATTTCCAATGTTTTCAACATGCAAAGTCCACAAATGAGGCATAAATCCAGCTGTGTCTTCTTTAAGATACAGAATTGTCAAAATGCTATTTAATAAAATACTCAATCACAACAAAATTAACCCTAACCCAGTTTTGATTATTGTGTCGTTGTTGAAGCAAAAAATGACATTCATTCTCTAGTTTCAGCTTCTCTGGTGTGAGGATTAGTTGCTTTCCTCTGTTTTCTGTAACAATACTCTGAATATCTGTTTTCAGCTGCTGGTTTTACAAAACAAGGAATTAAAGCCCATCAAATAGGAGTTCATGTGAAATTGTAAAAAGTATTTTTCACTGTTGTGGATCAAACTAAACCAGTAATCAGGAGCTACAGAGTGAAGTCCTTATGCTTCTGTAAATCCTGGGTACACAGCTGGAGACAAACTTAAGATTATTATTGTGTGCTTATGTGAATAAGAGGGAACACACAAAATTCCTGAGCACGACTGACTTTTGGTGGCTAAAATGTTCTTTTCCTTTATGTTTCCTGTATGTTTTTCCTAAAAACAATTTATTGTGCACAAAAATCTTTTATCTCTCACATTCTCTTTTTGTTTTTACTTTACTTTAATCAGCAAAAATCACTGCAGATAAGTGAAAAGGCATTTTTTCTGTAAATGGTAATAGTTTAAATTTAAGAGTTAACAGTTCTGTAAGGCTATACTCAGGAACAACGCAGCTTTGACCTGAATACTAAAATATCCATAATAACAATGTTAATGCGTATATTTTAAGCCGGTATAATATTTAATATGTGTAACGTCTTGGTGCATTGGTGCTAACAGCCCCCTGAAAAAAGGACAACATAGAGTGGCCATATCCTTCCTCCTAATTATGTATGCTTAATGTGTTACACTGCCGTTCTGCCTCTTCCTCATATGACCATGATTTTGCTGGAGGGCATAAATATAAATAAAGCTGATTATGAACTTTTAACTTTTTGTACTCTGTAGTGAAAATAAGAAATAGGGTGACACAAACAATTTGCCACAGCTTTCTTAAAGCTAAGAATGAATTTTGACACAGCAACACTTGTGACATTTAAAATGGTCGTTTCAAAGCACGGGTTTGAAGTTAAATTCTAATTTAAACAGCTCAACAGCTGCAACCAACAACCCACCTGCCAAACAGAAAGGCTGCATGACGGGAGAGAGATTTCTAGAAAGGTTTGTTAATAATTGAGGGGCTAACTGAGCGAAACACAGTCTTCATCAGCAAAACACTGGTTGTACATTCTGAACAAGCTTTTACAAACTAATGAGTAAGGTTAATGTGTTCTCTTTCCCCTCTTTGTCACAGAAACTCTTTCTATATGCCAGAGAAATGGGCCAGTCGAGGGTGAATAGAGAAGGAGATCAGATTAGATCAGATGAGATCAGATAGAAGACAGACAGACGGATCGATATGAGAAAGGACAAAAACTTCAGTGACTGAGAAGACTGAAGTCCAGTGAAGGAGATGAGATGATGCTAGAGGAACCTGAACCTATGCAGCTCTTCCAGAAATAGCCTTCATCATGGGATTGAGCCAAGTCTCCAACATCACTCCAGACACTGGTTTGGCGGTGTTGGCGGCAAACAACCATCCTAACACATCTGGCACCTTGCCCACCTTGTCCCTCCATCAGTCATCCTGCAGCATTGACGAATCCTACAAGTACGTCTTCCTGCCCGTCTGCTACTCATTGACCTTTCTCTTTAGTCTAACTCTCAACTCAGTGGTGCTGCTACGCTCCTGTCGTCAACATGGCGGTTGTTGCCGTGGTAGAGGTAGCAGTGGTGGTGGGCGACGCTGGAACACTTCACTGATCTACATGGTGAACCTGGCCACCACAGACCTAATGTATGGCTTGTCACTGCCCTTCCTGGTGGCAAGCTACGTGCTGCGGGACCGCTGGGTGTTCGGGGACTTCATGTGCCGCCTTGTTCGCTTCCTCTTCTACTTCAACCTCTATTGCTCCATCTTCTTTCTCACCTGCATCTCTGTACACAGGTAGGAGGCTTTAGAAACATGCAACCCAGTGGGTAGTAAAGACATCACAAGTGCCATTAGCTGATTCTCTTGATGAAACCATTGCGTTTACTTTAGAGACTTTTGAATTGGTGGTTAATCTGGGTTTGAGCATTGTTGGAAACAACTGGGATAACGTCAGAATGTGGGATGATGGCTTGTGATCAGCAGCTTCCAGTTTTCCGTGGATGATAGATATGAGTTTGGGCTGAACAGAGATCTCTGCCTTGACCCTTACTGAGAAGAAAGGGATTTTTTAATGTGTATGTAGACCTTAGTTCTTGTTTAGTCAATGATCAACTAAAATAGTTTTTTGGGAATAGTATTGAAAGAAGTTAGTCTGAAGCCCTGAAGTACAAACTTGACAAAATATATAACATATAGTCTTTGCTAGACATTTTAGTGGAGAAATGTTACATACATACCTTAAAGTGATGGTTTAAACTCAATTCTGGTTGTCCATCCACAGGTACTTGGGGATTTGCCATCCGATGAGGACCATCACTCTGGAGAGCAAGAGAGTTGTGAAAGGGACGTGTGCATTGGTGTGGGTGGTGGTCTTCATTCTCACCTGCCCAATCTTCAGGTTTGCCCAGACGGGATACGTCAGGCGAGGAGGCAGTGGGGTTTTCGAGCCTGGAGGGGCAATGGAGGGCGGGAACAAAACTGGATCTCAGTTCGAGGACCAGGAGGCTTACATGAACTGCTGGGATGATGCCATCGATAAGGAGTTTGCAGACTATGTTCCGTATGGCATTGTCCTCCATCTGCTGGGCTTCTTTGTACCCTTTGTCATCATCGCCTGGTGTTATTCTCAGGTTGTCAGGACAATATTTCAGAGCCTGCGCTCCCCTCCCAGTTCGATAGAGGGCTGGGAGGATGGTCCAGTCGGAGACGGGGCTGCAGAAGGAGTCAGAGAGAGGGAGAGAACCTCAGTCTCCATCTCTGGATCGCAGTACTCGCATTATATCCGGCGGCGACGGAAATCCATTAAAACCATTGTAACCATTACACTGCTTTTTGCGCTATGTTTCCTGCCCTTCCATGTGACCCGGACACTTTTTCTGCTGCTGCGGCGGGGACAGCTTGGAGGATGCAAGGTCATGAAGACTGTCTCCATCTGCTACAAGGTCACCCGGCCACTGGCCTCCTGCAACGCTTGGCTCAATGCCCTACTCTACTTCCTGACGGGGGATAAGGGTGCCCCCTGCTGCTGGCCAGCAGAACGCACCATCCACAGAGAGCGCCGGAATGGCTCCCTCTGGTGGCCACTGAAGATCCTGAAAAAAGAGGGAGTGGGTGAGGATGACCAGGAAGCAGCTGAGAGGGTTGAAAGAGAGGTGCACATTGAAAATGAGTCCAAGTCTTCAAGAGTAATCTTCTAGAAGGTTTAGTGCAGTTTCTTTATAGAAGACTTAAAACAGCAAATAGTGCACCAGGAAAAGACCCCATGGTTAAACCAAAGCTGCTCAGTAGTGCTGAAAATTCCATCCAAAATTCAGTGCAAACTTTAAGTGAATTTCCAGGAAATTTGCAAAATATAATGTAAACTAACGCACTCTTACATTCACTACTATTAGGTGATTATTAGGAGTTGCTTGATGGTTTAGTCAAAGACTGAATGATGGATAACCACAACAAGAAATGGAAGTATGGAAGTATGACATTTCTGCTTGTATCATGTATTAAAGGTACAGTGTATTAGATTTAGGCAGATCTATTGATGGAAATGGAAAGTATTTATAATTATGCTGTTTTCATTAGTGTATCATCACCTCATACAAGTAACTGTTGTGATTTCATGACTTTAGAATGAGCCCTCTGTATCTACAGAGTCTGTCATATTGAATCATCATGTTTCGACAGCAACCCAAAATGGACAATAGAGACACTGGCTCTAGAGATGGTATTTCACTTTGTTTGACCTCAGTAGGATTGCCTACACACTTGGCAGGGGTGGAGCGACTTTGCCTCAGTCTTCAAAGTCACCACTAGATGGCACTAATTCATACACACTGGACCTTTAAATGTGAGCAAGGAAGGAACACTGACTTTCTTTTTGCCACCAGAATAGAAACACACTAAATGATTACCAAAACAATTTTTGATAAATGTAGTTGGGATGAGTATGATTAATCAGTGATTCGATTTGAACTAAAAAAACCAAAAACTTATACACTGTGAAACCATGTATAAGTACAGCACAATAACGACCCCAATGGTGTACCACTTGAACAACATACATCCGACCCTGGTAAATGTCAATGCATCCTCCTCTCAACCTACTATCACCTCAGTCTTTGCATGGAGGAGCTGCGATGCACAACAGGGAGAGAAAAATAACCCAAGGGATCTGCAAATTGATTGAGATGCTGCCCAAAGGTATTGTTGAGGACAAAGGTTTCTGAGATCTGATTAATTTAGTTGAACCAGCATATGGCCTTCCATCATAATGTACAATCACCAAAACACACACAAAAAAAACATGTTGTATTTTGTATTTTCTGCCAGAAGCAATTTAAATATAAAAAAACAATGATCAAATGGTAACTGACGTCAGAAGATCGATCAAAGAAATTTCTTCAAATGCCCATCCGTAAAATGTATAAACACAAGCAGACACATAAGAAGTGCTCTTCAAGTAAAGCTGTTTTAATTTTTTGATTTTGCTAAATTGTCATTTAGAAAATATAAGATCAAAGAACATTTAAAAACATTCAAAAACCTAAATGGACGTTTGATAATACATTTCATCAGTTGACAATTGGTTACTCTGGTAAACCAACACCTTTTAATTGACTTATCTGTAATGTGTTTCTGTATTTTTGAACTTTCTAATTGTTGTCAAATTTTAATGTGTTTCTGTTTATTTTCATTCTGTAAAGCACTCTGAGTTGCATCAGTGTATGAACTGTGCTCAACAAATAAATTGCCTTGTCTTTTCTTTTACTATCTCATGCAAACTACACTCAAGTCAGTAAGACAAACAAAAAATATCCTAAAACACAAACTGTAGATGTTCTGTTTAGCTCGATGCTACTCTCCTTCAATAAAAAGCACAAATAAAATAACTAACATTTACTGTTGATGGTAGTGAAACAGCTCTTGCAGGACAACAAAGTAAAAACTTAGGAGAGACATTTTGCTGTCACTTTGTCTTTATGTAGTTTAAACTGGCAGTAAAATTTCAAGGTTGCAGTGTCATTAAAGTCTTGATTTTATGCATCTTGATTTATTAGAATGTGAAATTGATTTAGGACGTGCTGAACATCAGTCTTCTTTTATTTAAGGGGAGAAATTTAAGTTTTTTGTTTTTTATTACAAATAAACATGTCAACGATCTTTTACTAATCCTTGGGTAATGACCACAAGCCATTAATTATTTTGAGAGAATCCTTTTCTTTCATATTCCAAATTATAGGCTCTGCAGCAAAGAAATAAAGGCTATTTTCTGAAAGGCTTAAAGGGAAATGACACCGAGTTTAAAGACTCAGCAAAAAACAAGCAACTTCTCCTGCCATTATCACAAACAAGACATTGCCCTTTCACCCTGTGACCTAATTTCTAACTGTTCTGTCAAGTATGAAAAGGTTTGTTATTTATTTCTCATGTTAGTAAAGACAAACTGTCCCTGAATCAGTCCTAGCACATGTAAATAACAATTGTGGTACTTATAAAATGTGGCACTCCCCTTTAAATGTCATGTGAAACTCTGAATGGCAGCCATGTAATTGACTTCTGGTGTCTGGATGTATTTCCTGCAAACAGCAACACTGTGTGCGTTGCTTCGTGTCATGTTGTTATTTTTGAGCTCAGGTCGGTCTGTACTGTCAGACCTCATATATGTGACTGGTGAATTTTGAGAATTTGTGGCACAATATCTGGATTAAAGTCTGATGTTCTCTCAGCTCTGTGTCCTCTGCCTCGTTCATGGTTAACGTGTGCATCCGTTCAGTCCCAGAAATGATTAATTAGCTGAACGATCACATCACTACTGACCTCTGACACTGCTGATCAGACAGCTGAACTGAAGCACTTAAAGAAACCACACTGATCTGTGAACGTGTCTTATCAGTCCGAACCCTGGCGGTATTTCTTAATGTTTCTACATTTTTATCTTTATCTTTCATTATTCTTATTATTAGGTTTCATTATATGTATCAGGTTATTTGGTTTAATTTCGTTCTGCAGATTATATAAAGAGCATGGAGGTGAATCAGCACCTCTGATAGTCTCAAAAAGCTGTATGAAGCTGTTATAGTATTTTTAAAGTTTTCAACATTCTACTGTGTCATATGGTGTTTTTGTGATTTTCTACACTGTTAAATCTTTCATCATGATTACTCTTTCAATACGTTAATTGATCAGCTCCCACTGGGTGTTGTTGAGCAGCCTGTAATTGAGCCTCCGGTAGTTTTCAGGATGAACCCGTCGTTGATGCCACACCTCCTCGTACAGGCTGCGTGTGACTGGCGGTAGCGGTGGAAAGCCGGCGATGTGAGCCAGCATGTTGCAGTAGTCCCACTGCTCCTGCTGGATTACCAGCAGGTGGCGATGCTGCACTCCCTGCTCCAACCTTTCCTGCTCCTGTTGTCGCACCTCATCTACCATCTGGGCCACAGGTGGTAAAGTGACCGAGCCGTCCAACACGGCTAAAGCAAACTGAACCTGCAGAAATGAGACTGAAGATAAGAACAACCAAATCACTGTTCCTCTGTGAGATCCCAGCAGTCTGTGGGGTCTTTATGGACCAACCCGTTCATACAGATTTATCATGCAACTTCTGCAAAATTCTTTTAAGGGGACACGTGTCAGATTTGAATTTTAGTTTTATTCATTTTATTTACTCTTTTATATCTTGTCCTCTGTCTCTCTCTCTGTTTTATCTGCTTTTCTTCTTCCTGTAAAACAGCATTTTCTTACTTCTAAGTGTATTTCTTCTCATGTTTTGTGTTTAGGTAAGAATCAGGAAGCAAAAGCAGTTTTCCCAAGCACTCCTGAGACCAGGATGAGCTTCCGTCCACCTGCCTGTTGCCTCTTCAGCTAACCTGGCAGTGATAGACGGGGAAGGGGCAGATCATCTTGCAGACGCTGATGAAGAAGAGGGAGGGGAAGGCAGGGGGCATCAGGAAGCAGTACAGTGGAGACACCAAGTGGTCCTGGATCTCAATACCCAGCTGAGCTGCATCCAGGAACGGAAAGTTGAACTTGTACCCAGTGCAGAACATCAGGATGTCAGCTGTGCCCACAGAGCCGTCCTGAAGCAGAAAGTTTGTTGTTGTTTTTTTTTTTAAAAAAAACCAGTGTTAAATTTTGTGTCAGTGACCTTAATAATCATGTGGTCAGAAATCTACAGTAAGCCGCTGGGCTTCACTGACACTTACAGTGTGTTCAGTAAGTTGCAGGTGGAAAATGATTCAGAAACGACAGTTCTGATGCACCAAAACTGGCTCTGACTGTTACATATATGATTTTACAAGCTGTAATATAAACTGGCCATCATGCAAGAACCACAATAACATCAAACTCATAATCAAGAGCACGGAGCTTACTGACATCTTTGAGTGAACTAGTCACTTGTTCAGTATGAACACATTACAGAAACCCGACTGGGTTAGAATTAGTGCAGATCAGTGCTGGTAGACTTAAGTAACCTGAAAGCGAAGGCTGCTGTCCTCCTCGACCGCCACCACTGATGTGGACTCCTGAATCCCAGGAGGGAAAGGAAAGGTAAAACGAGGACGGCCGTGGCTCAGAGTCACCTGGAGAGAGAGATGGAGACAGTATGACTAGTTTCCAAGTTCTTACAGACGTGGGCTCTTCAGCATAAATTGCAGACATTCTTAAATCCATTCACCTAAAATGACACCTGCACATGTGAACTCTTAGCATGTCTGCAACACTGGATGGTTGGTCACCTACAGCTGATGCTACAACAAGGATGAATTGAAACAGTAAATACCTAAATTCAGAAATTTAGGTATTCTCTAAAAATCAGAATGGTTATTTATCCCTGTAAGTACAAATATCATTAAGTTATATCATAAAAGGGGAATACAGACAAAAAACACATCAACATGTGTTGATGCTGAGCCAAAAAGTCATGACGTTTGTTTTCAGCAACTACTCACTGATAGATTTGATTTAACAGTTTATACAAGTGAGTATTAAAGTTAGTTAATTTTACAATTTCATGTGCAGAAATGACATTCAAATACTTGTATATTAGACAGGGCTGCTGTGTTCTGTTTATTACCTGCGCACCGACTTTGGACAGTTCAATGGAAATGTCCAATCCTGAAGCTTTGGCTCCCAGAACCACCACAGACTGACCTGCGAACGGCTCTGCGTACTTGTACGAATGACTGTGCAACATCTTTCCTACAGGCAAAGAAGGGACCAGTGTCATCTCCAGTACAGAGGTAGACTGTGGATGTATTAGCTTAGCTTAGCACAAAGACCACAGCTCCATGAAAAGAGAGAAAAACATCCACATTTCGACAAAGTTTCTTCTTAGTATAGGTAGAAAATACATGTAAGTTAAGCTCAGATGAAGGTCCTCTGAAAGTGTAACAATAACCATATTCAGTAAGCTGTTACTAATTCTGCATTCTGTTTGTTGAGTTGACATTATTTATCACAACTGTAAATAAAATCATACATGTTAATGTGGACCGTACCTTTAAAATTCTCTATCCCAGGTATGTCTGGGACGTAAGGGTCAGAGTAGTGCCTTAAAAACAAACAGTGCCAACAAAAGGTACTTAGTTTAACTCAAGGTTTTAAGTGTGAAAATCTAATTTTAATACATGCAGGATAAACAGGAAAAAAGAAAATTATTTAACTAATTGCCACATCTTACCCTGAACAGACAAATACAGAGTCAAAGGTCTCCATTTTCTGACATCCTGACAAATCAGATGATGTCAGCTCCCATGTTGTCCTCGCCTCCTTGCCCGTAGTTGTCACAGCAACAGGCTTCACACTTTCCACGACTGTGTTGAACTGAAACACAAAGAAAAAGGAAACACAAAGATGAATCATTAAGGGCTCGAACTAAGCATTATAAAGTCAGCAGCAGGCCGACTCACCCTGATGTGAGGCTGTATGTTGTGGCTCTGGCAGTATTTCTCCAGGTAGCTCTGAACCTCCTGGTGGGGCATGAAGCTCTTCAGCTGGGAGTCGAAGGGGAAATCAGGGAACATCATCACCTCCTTCGGAAGGTTGGTCCTGCCAGTAGGAGGACAGGAAATCACAATCACTGGGATGGAGACGGAATGTAGTCATGTAGTATGTCATGGCTCCATCCTGAGGCGTCTGCTGAACATCTCCAAAACATTTTGTAACTTCTTAAATGTTGGGTAGTTTAATAACAAAACATCATATTTTACATAAATATTGTTATTTTTATGCCAAAGCTTAATTTGTAACAGCTTGGACAAACTACAAAAAGTCATCGGGCCTCTTGACTGTTCACGCTATACAACGGTCTGTCTCGTATCGGGGGTCTTTCAGTCACTGAGGTTTTCACACCACATGACTGATCTCCGACATGGGAGTGCGGTGCACACTACAAGATCCTTTCACAGGGAGGGGCCTACAACAACTGTGTGAGGTCCCCAGTCGCTCAATATATTTAAGTACTGTGACCTAAAATACAGCTCCACTACAACGTTAACGTTGCAGCCTATCACCTGAAAAGTCAGCACTAATGAGCATCATTGTTGCTGTAAAATATTTCCCGTTTCGTTCGTTCTGCTCCGTGCCGCCTAGAGAGAAAGAGAGCGAGCGAGAGAGAGAGAGAGAGAGAGAGAGGGAGAGAGAGAGAGAGAGCACAGCTCTGGTCGAACAAGCTTAAAGTGAATGAAAGAGAGGAGCTGTGTTAATGAGAAAGTCGATGAATAAGGGAAAAAATAGTTATTTTCTGATCATTTCACAGCAGTTGAGTACAAATAATCACCATTAGGTCCTCGCACTGTTTATTTTGCTATGTGTGGAACATGCAGGCTTCTGTATGAGCTGGTGTGGGAATTTGTAAATTGCGTCCATTGGGAGTTATTTGGCTTTTTTTAAGCTCCTGCACGTGGGCCATTATGCAGGCAGGGTAACTGGGAAAAGTCCCGGTGCCACCGCTGGTTAGTCCAGCCTTGGTACCTGCACACCCTGCGAGTGAGCCAGATATCTGGCCTGCTAGATATCCTGCAACTCTCCCTCATGCTGTCGGCGAGCTCATGACTGCGTCCTTGAACAGTTCAAACATGCCACCCATCGTTCACGGGAGCATGCTGTGGTTTGCCTATAATATGGGGCTTTTTACCCACAAGCTCCAAAAACTGTCGCACACAGCAGGATCACGGCTAAAATCCTGCAGTCTGAACTGGGCATAAGGTAACAGGAAAAAGGGAAAAAATATTTCCCACTAAAATCATATTAACTATAAATCCACCAACTAAATACTGAGACAAACAAGACATTGGTTATTTGTAGCTTTATTACTTAGTTTATGATGTTTTAATCAGGCTCAAGGCCAATAAACATTTATTTTTATTACTCTACATGAGCCCCGGAATAAAATGGAACGTGGTCAACATTCTACTGAGGCATGTGGATGGAAAAGTACTGTGCAGGTGCAGAGTGTGGGACGGTTCAGCTTCAACATCATTCTTTTCCGGGAGAGACTGATGGTGAAAGAAACAGGAAAATATGTTTGTTAGCCAAAAAAGGGGAACAGTGCATGCTTTGATACTATTAAGGTTCAAACAGCAACTTTGTGATAGCGAAAATGTTGAGGTCATGAATCTATTGATGTTTTAATGGAACATTTGATGCAGAGTGGCGAGAGTGGAGTTTTTTGCTGAAGTTATAATATCAACTGTTTTTCTGATTCAGTTCAAGTTGCCCCGAGACCAGCTCGGCTTATGTACTTTGAGCAAGAAACCCTTGGTGGCATCAGACTCCATGTTTACTTCAAGAATCTATTGTTATAATTAGAGAAAATTAAAAAGTGTTGATGTAGAGCTGGCCTCATCTGGCCCTGGACAGTTTTGTTTTTCTTTTTTAACCCACAAAACTCAAGTTGTTTAGTCACACACCTGAGGTCTCTGTACATGCTGCTGTGAACTGGCCGTCCATTGTCGTCCGTCCCGACACGTTCGTCATAACACCACGTGCCGCCGATTTTGTCAGTGACCTCAAAGACCACCGGCGGGGCGAAGCGGTTCATTCGGGACAGGATGTGTCTGGCTGCGCAGAGTCCCGCCGCTCCAGCACCGATCACCGCCACCCGCTGCAACATCATTCACGTCCTGACTGGAACAGAGCTGCTGAGGCCTGCAACGAACAAAATGTTAATAAATTATGGTCACAGCAACATGTTTGCTTAAACTGTCAATCAAAACAGGCAGACAGAGTAATGAAGGCTTGATCAATTTGAATACAGACATTAAGGTTTTTAACAAAAATGTCAAAATCTGGCAAAAGCAAAATCAGAACCGTACACATTTTTTTATTATTTATGACCTGAAATGAACTTAATTATGTGATATAAATATATGATGTAAATAATATGTAATCTCCTATTTTGTGTTTAGAATGTAACTTGATTAATTTTTTGGTTTGTTTCTTCTTCTTCTTTTTTTTTAATCAAAAGCCTCACAAAGGACAGGAGTTGGAAACTAGCAAAAGCTATAATCTCTGTATGCACATCATCAGTCTTATCAACTTGTTTGTACAAGTGGATGTGGTACTGTGTTGACCTGCACTGTCCTTCCCAAATAAACGAGACAAATAAAAAATATTTTTCATACTCCCAATAATCAGACTGAGCCCCCAGCAACCCAAACCAGAGTAACAGGACTTTTCATGACAGGCTAGGGTTAGTTTGTAAGTCCTGGGGAGGGGCGGCATGTTAAATGTTTAAGCTCAATAGCAGGTTGTCTCTGTGGCAGCCAGTTGGACTTAAAATTACTCAGGATGACTGATGTAAAAATAAACAAAATCTTGTTTTAACGCTGTAAAGATACAGAAGTAGTCTTCTTAGATCTCTTTAAAATCAAAACGGTAAGCGTACCGGTGGTAACATACTGATGTCTAAGTAGGCATCAGAAGCAGCCCTAGGCCTGTTATCAGCTAAACTTACTTTGACTAGACTAAAAAAAGTAAAACTGCATGAACCACTTAAAAAAGCGTTTTTTTTGTTTTGTTTTGGTCAAGATTTTGATCTGAAATAAGGCTACTACCTAAAGCTGTAGTACTTACAAATACACTTGTAAATAAAACACAGGGGGATGCAGTGGAACAGTAAAATTGTATTAAACGGATACATGCAAGTGAAATAGAAATGGCTCAGAATGAAACAATTTTAACTTTATCTGTCAGTTTAAGTGAGTCTGAAGATTTCAGTGAGTCTGGAGATGTCTGGACTTTGACCCGATGAGACTGAACGCTGTGGGGCAAAGGGTGTCAATTTGATGCCCACAGGAGCAGTCCATTATACAGCAGGTTAACGGCTTCGTCATGAGCTATCATAACAAGCGGACATTAAATTTTTCAGTCAAATTTAAAAAATATTGCTTAAATGATGTTAATTTAATGAAACCTATTAACTGGCAAGCTACAGGTTGATTTAATCTTGCTGAGCATCAAGGATGTAAAGCAACAGTTAGACCCTGAGTGCACAGACTGCGCAGGTCCAAAAAACAACCAAAAACTTTATCATGCAGCAAATGACGCTAACTGACTACTTACGTTAAATACTCGAGTAACTGTGAGTTACCGTACGCGCCGTCGGGGTGTGGCACACTGACCACAGTGTGAGATGCTGCCACCGCCGTGTTCAGGATGAACTGAGTGAACTTTGCTCAGCGCGGCGAAAATAGGCCCAGCAGAGACGCAAGCAGGTGACGGAGAAGAACGCAGCGGTCAACGTTCTGTGCGGTACATCCGGTGTGATGGCCGTTTACTGCGGAAATCAACGAAAAGTCGCTGAAATAGCCACAATTCACGTTACAAACCAGTTACAGTTATAGAACAACAGCGCACTCGTATTGAGAACAGTTCGAGCCCTAAGACCGAAAAGTTATATTCTCTTCGATTTCGGTAAACAACGTTACAAAACAAGACTTCCGTCCGGAATCCTTCAAAATAAAACAATACATAAGTAAACTCGTTGGTCTGTTGAAAAACTTTCAAAATAAAATCTGCGGAGGAGAGAAAAAGTTTTTTTTTCCAGTAAATAAATACCTTACACGATTACATTCTGAATTAAACAATCTAGTGAATACAGAAAACTCATAACGACTGAAATTATTAAACAAGTGATGCATAACTAAATATACTATGCAAATATATGTTGGTATTTAATAAGTATTTGCATAGGTAAGTACATAAATTATTTCAACACCTACTATGAAAAAAAGGGCAATTTTGAATACTTGCATGAATAACTACCAGTCATAGGGACACTAGTGTTAAAGGCAGTTTCTGTTTTAACTTGCTACAAATAACAGTATCAATACATAGTTACAAATCAAAAGAAACAAAGCAATTAATTCAAAATATTTTATTAAAAATATAGTACAGTAGGTAAGAGGAACAGATGTAACGTTATTTTATTTAATGTTATGTTATTTAAGCATTCACTGAATTATTATTATTTTAGTGGTTCCCAGCTGCAAATTTGTCACAAAACATTTTCTCACTGCAGTCTGTTTTTACCACCTGTTAGAACTACAATGTTCAAGCTTCCCTTCATAAACTCAACGGTTGTTGGCAGCTACTGTTTGATAATGACCTTTGAAATAACATTTCTGACCCAACTTCCTTTTTCCCCTCCACTCAAAACACAGAGCATGTACGCTGCAACTGAATCCTCACTCATCCACTGCTTATTACCAGCAAATAATTACTTAGATTCTATTTTTATGACTCTGAGTAACACATACGCTAATATATCTGTCATGAGAAAAAAGTTACAAAACAAAACTCAGTGGAAGAAATCTTCTTAGTTACAAACAAGCTGAAAAAAAGACATCATTTATTCTGACAGTCTGTTTAGAGTCATGTGAAACTGAAAGGTGCTGTGATATCTGCAGCTATGACATTTTATAGCATCACCATCTACTGTTTCTACCTCACAACTTGAATCACCTTTGAAACCTTGACCTGCTGCAAACCAGAAATACCTTTATTTTGAAACCTCAACCTGCTGAAGTACCTGCACAATCTACCAGCAAAAAAAGAAAAAAAAAGTCCAGTTGAGTCATTTTTTGGATTTTGCTTGAAAGAGTTCCTTACACAAACACTAGGTTTTGTTTTTCTTTTTTAATTTTCCGTATGTATCATGAGCAGATCTGTCACTAAAGTGTTTGACTTTTAGAGGACAGAGTCACATCTTCTGCCCTGCTAATTTCAACTAGTTCCAGGAAAAAGCTGCTTGCCACACATCAGCCCCGTTCTGTCATTATTAACTCTGTTAGGTAAGGACACAAACGGAAGCTCGACTATTCAGCTGGCCGGTACCTCATAAAAGATTTATGAGTCATTTATGTCTGATCAGTGTTGTTTCATTGTGTGGTTTGTCCATTATAAACAACTCACAACTTACACTGTAAAAGTACATTTCTAAGTACATTACAGTACTCAGTATATTTCCTGGTCCTAATTTTTAACAACCACATTTAAGGGATCCATATCAATAATGCAAAAATAAATGACAGACACTTCAGTATCAAATCATCAATATTGGCCTCAAAAAAACAACAAAAAAACAAAACAGAATAAGTCGAGCTACAGTCCACACGTTCCCATTTGCTGTCCTCCTCCCACCGAATGTAGCATCATCACTTGGTGGTGGCGTTTCCGTGCGGTGGCGGCTGCTGCTGCGGCTGCTGCTGCTCGGCCAGTGCCTGCTGCAGTCGGGTGCGTTTCCTAGAGTAGTGCTGCCAGTGCAGCAGCTGTTGCTCGTCGATGAACTTGGCGCACTGAGCGTTGACCAGCTCCTTCCTGAAGTGTTCGTACTGCAGCAGCTCGAGCATGTGCAGACAGTGAGGATACCTGCGAGGGGAGAGGAGACACGAGGCTGCTGAGAGGAGTCACAGAGAGTCTGTTCTGAGGGAACTCAAGTCTGGGACTGAAGGGGTGCCAGTTTTCATGTACAGATCATCACAATGTAACAATCACTCCAAGATGTTTGTACTGGTTTTCAAAGTAGCTGTAAAGCAAAGTGTCTCATGTTCAGACCCAAACCAACAACATGTTAGTTCACCTCTAGGTACTGTCTGACTTCCTATTTTTAGTTCTTGTCTCCAAGTCCATTGGTTCCTACTGAAAACAGAAATCTTAAAAAACATCTTACAAATAAATAGTTTCATTTTTTTTAAGTCCTCAAACAGCTGCTTACTCTAGTTTTATCAAACAAGAGGAAGTGGTGCAAATATTAAAAATGATGAAAAACTGTCACTCAATATGTGAAAAGTCTGCATTTTGATGACAGATAGTGGTTAGCAAGATCCCTCTTTCCCTCTGGAGCGCTTTGAGTATCTAGAAAAGTGCTATACAAATCCAATCAATTGGTATTAATTATTACAATAAATATGCAATTTGTGACTATTCGACTGTAGGATTGGCAGTGGAATCAGGCTTATTAAATCGAGTCGTTGAATACTCAACCATCAGAGGTAACCCTTATTTGGAAGATACTGGTAATATTGGATTGTGATTTCTTGACATGAAAGTAAAAGCGCTCTATAAAAGCAGTCATTTAAGCAGAGCAGGTTGTCTTACTTGAGGAACTTTGCATACTCGGGCTCCTTCCAATACAGCAGGTATTTCAGGTAGTTAATGAAGGGTCTCTCCCTCAGGACGCCTCTCTGAGCTAAAACTGGAGACGAAAACAAACAGGAAGTCAGGATGTTAGTATATGACACAAGGTTTATACTGTGGTCAAAAGTGTGTGGACAGCCTGCAGTCTTCTAGTTTTCATTCTTTCACACCTGCTGCAAGGATTTGATCCCATTCAGACACAAGTGCGTCACTGAGGTCCAACACGGATACTGTTAAAAAGGTCTTTAACAGTCTTTGTTACAGGTCAGCAATAAGGTGGTGGATGGGGCTGAGGTCAGGTTAGTGTACAAACACAGACTGAACGTCAAAAAATGACAAGTCAACCCGACAAATATCAACAATGGCCCAATCCCGAACCGACCCCTATCCCCTCATCCTATCCACTCCCCCTCCGTTTGCACATTCTTGCAGAGTACCCGCCACATTACGGGCCGTTCCAAACTAAGTAGTGCAGAGTGAGAGTGGACTATAAAACCCTTAAATATCATGCCGGCATCGATGCAGGCTTACGGCCATCCTGGCAGGAGGAAGTTCCTTTTTCTGATTTGTCCAGCAGCCTATTTTTCTCGCACATTTGTCAAGCTGACAAACAAAATCACTAGGAGTGTAGAAATTCAGATATGTTGCAGCAGTGATGGACAATTAATATAACTAATAATAATTACCTGGCAGGCTGCCTGCTTGTTGTGGTTTGCTCGTAACTGACTCTACAAGGAGTCTCCACAATTACATGTAAAGGTATCTAATTGGGTTATTCAATGAAATACACAATGGTTGTTGCAATGCAGGAGTTGCTTCTTGCTAATACAGCAACACTGTGACACTTTTGAGATGCTCTCGTCTTCAGCAAGCAGCTGCTGTTACTGCATACTGTAACCTGTGAACAACAACAGCCATGCAAACAGGGCGTCCATCCGTTAACACGGTGACAGCTACGTCTTTATTCCTGCTGAGTGTAAAGGGCGTCCCACAGTTTGGCTATCTAAATTTATGCCCTCTCCCTTCAGCAGAAGTACAGTCCACAGCCGCGAGTGTAACTAGATTTGGAGTGACACTTGGTGGTTAAGTGGTGGCGGGTAGGGACCGGCTTGGGACTGGACCACAGAGTATTCGAGCCACTGTCACTCACAGTTCAGGTAGTTCGGGTTGGCCAAACACTGGACGAACTCCAGCTCCGACTGGAAACGGTTCCTAGCCTGCTCCTCTGGACAAGACAATTAAGAAATTGCTGTTATTGTTAACACATTAACAGTAAATAAATTATGATATATATGCATTCGTGAAGAGATGACAAAAATGTTGAAGCCGCAGTTAAACACAAACAGTTCTAACAAAACTATTAAAGAATACAAATATTTTCAGTCGTTAATTAGCAGTGGTTAAATCTAAGTTTAGTTGCATTAGCTTTTTCTTTTTAATGGGTGGTCATATTCACCGAATTCAGTCAGTTTCGTCTACAGAGAAATATTCTTTACTAATTTACAAGAACATGTTTAACAATTATTTAACCTGAGTTCGCCATCCCAATAGCACTGGACTGTTACTTTATGCTAGCAAGCTAATATTATTAGCGAATCAAGTAGCTAAATTCTCGGCCACAAACCTGTTTCCATGACCCCGCCTGCGGACTGATGCGGTCCTGAAAACAGCAAAGAGACCAGATCCGGATGACAAGTTCAATTTTCAACTAAAACATGAACAAATAAACCTCTCCGCGTTGGTCTTTGTTGATTTTGATCACCGCCATGAAAAGCGCAAAGAATATTTGCCGAAAACCGGCACTCTCCGACCATTTACGACGGTTTACGGCAGGCTGCCGTTCATTTTATGACCGCTAGAGGGAGACAGTTGACTACAAACCGCAGCCAGAGTAAAGCGCCGAGTAATCTGTTCCTGTTGTGTTCTGAGGAAAGTGAGTCATTTGGTTTGATGTGATCGGTAATTTAAATCCATGGATGCGTTGGGTTATTAACTACACACACACACACACACACACACATTCATTTTATGCATGAGCTTTTTTTATAAAATATCCTGATACGTATTTCAATAGATACTATCAAAAATCAGTTGCTTTAGTTGTGAAATTTATATAG
>JAQFJA010000006.1:20772519-20786974 GCA_029874485.1 Naso brachycentron
TGTTCTCAGTGTTCTGCTCAGTTCTGTGATGTTTCTATAATAAATGGGTGCAGTTTGTTTCTCTGTGTGACTCTGATCTTTATTTTCGGGCAGCTTGCTGTTTCCCACTGTTCCAAATCTTTATGCTAAGCTAAGCGTACTGGCTGTGGCGTATCCCTTTATATTTATGATACAGGAAAGTTGTAACAATCTGACTCTAAATTAGAGCGAGAAATTAAGCCAGTACTCCTTTACGTTTGCATATGCAGTTTAAAAACATTGTATATCTGAATTTTGGGTGGAAAGTAAAAATGTCTGTTTCATGTTTAGCCAGTTTGTATGTATGTAAAATGTTAGTCTTGCTTTATTTGTACATCTTACCAAATTAGAAAAATATTAAGACTTTCTCATGCAAGTTTCTTATTTCCCCCCTCCCCAACACTTGGAAAGGAAGCAAAGCAAATGGCTGCATGAAGGTAGAAGTAAAAAACTTAATCAAATACTTAAAATACATCATATTTTGCCAGCCAGAAATAAGACCTTTCAGGGGTATTCAGTCCTTTACAAAATGATCTATATCACAATGTCAATTCAGAGAACACATTTCTTTTACATTCGTTTTATTACAAAACACATTCCAACAATACAAACAAATAATGTTCCCAGATGGAAGGAGGAAAATGGGGGGCCGTAGCTACCTGAACACATTTCTTGGGAATTTCCTGCTCAATTCAAGGAAAACCAACACCCAGAAACATTTAACAGTGAACTGATGTACATAATAAATTGTCATGTGAATGTAGCCATGAAGCACATTAAGGTCTCATTGTCTAAATAACACAAAGCATCACTTAAAACACTGATGGACTTTACTCTCTGCTCACTGAACTCACTGTTTTCTGTCTTAACAGCAACTAAAACTAAACCTGCGTCTTTTAATATTAACACCGGAGCCTCTGGAGGGCGCTAGCAGGACTTCCGCCTCTCACTGCTCTATCATTTCTATAAACAGTCTGGAAAATGATGCAATGACATCAGTTTGTGTTTCACATTTACATATTTTCACATCATCCAATCAACAGTGACATCATATGACTGCAGGAAGTCTCAGTGTTTCCGGGAACGGTCTCTGTCTGCCTCTCTTCGTCTGTCGTTTTCTCTGTCTGTCTCTCTTCTTCTATCATTATCTCTGTCTGTCTCTCTTCTTCTGTCATTATCTCTGTCTGTCTCTCTTCTTCTGTCATTATCTCTGTCTATCTCTCTTCTTCTATCATTATCTCTGTCTGTCTCTCTTCTTCTATCATCTCTATCTACCTCTCTTCTTTTATCATTACCTCTGTCCGTCTCTCTTCTTCTGTCATCTCTATCTGTCTCTCTTCTTCTATCATTATTTCTGTCCTGGTCCAGTTCTCTTCTTCTCTCAAAGTCTCTATCTCTGTCTGTGTCTCTCCTCCAATTACTGTCTCTGTCCCTGTCTGTCTCTCTTCTTCTATCGCCGTCCCTTTCCCGGTCAAGCTGTCTTTTTCTTTCATGGTCTCTGTCTGTCTCTCTCCTCCTTTCATCCATTCGGTCTCTGTTTCTGTCGCCCTCCCTCTCACGATTCCTCCTGTCTTCCTCTCTCTCCCTCTCTGTGTCTCTCCTCCTCTCCTCTTCTCCATGGAACTTCTCGTTCTCCTTCACTCTCTGTCCATTCTGTTGTCTTACTGGTGGCGCCCCCTTTTGGTTGTATTTGTCGTAGGCGGCATCCACCTTCTCCTCTTTGACTCTGACAGCAGGAGGAGGAGGAGGAGGAGATGAGGAAGAGGAGGAGTGCTGAGTCTGGCTTCTCTTCTCTTTCTCTGCCCTCTTCTTCTCTTTCTTCTCTTTCTTCTTTTTCTTCTTCTCTTTCTTGTCTAAGGAAGGAGGAACAAAAAGAGAATTAAAATTCTTTCCCATAATGATTCTCCTCAAAAACGAGGAACCCTAAGACTACAGGAAGTGACCTCACCTTTCTTGGGTTTCTTCACAGGGATGGTGTATTGCTCATCTTCCTCTGAGGAGGAGGAAGAGGACTCATGGACTTTAGGAGCACACCCCTCCTCCCTCAGGTGTTTGGTCACATCATCAATGTCCTCCGTGTCTTTAGGAGGGCGATAGTCTTTAACGTGATCCACGCGAAGAGTCCGACCTTTGATCTGACAGTTAACACAACACAGCACAAGCCCCTTCACTCTCCTGTTGGATATGTAGTTTCCCATTTTTGTTTGCGTACAAGTTAAACAAACAAGATGCAGTGTGTGTGAGTGACAGCTGTGTCACCTTGATGCCATTGAAGTTGTCCACTGCCAGGATTGTGCTCCTCTGGTCCTCGTAGCAGATGAAGCAGAAACCTTTGGACTTCCCCGTCTTCTTGTCACGCACCAGGTTGATGTTAACAATCTCTCCATACCTGACAGGGTTTGGGGGCAAAGGGGAAAATGAATTCTCATGTTCTTAGACCTGAGAGTACCTGTTTGAGAGTAAGGATAAGTAGGCAGCAACACAGCAGTGTGTTAGAAGACTGAAATAAAGGCTGCAGGAAACATACTGAGAGAAGACGCAGATGAGGTCACCTTCAGTCAGCTCGTATGGAAATCCTCCTGCAGGAGACAAAAAACCCAACTGATTAGGCTGAAGCACAACCATGTTGATCTCTCTTCATTAAGCTTCAAGCCTTAATAATGCTAAAAATGTAAAATATTATGTTCCAGAGGATCCTCTTCAGGTAGAAACCTCTAGTCTAAGTAAGAGGTTGACTTCCTGTAAAATATTTTCTTTCTCAAATTTCTGAAAGTAAATGTTACAAATTATAAATGGAATTAAACATCTCATCTGTTTAGTTTCTTACTGGTGTGTCTCATGTTAAATCTCTGAGACTGCAAATTCAAACTTAAAAAACTTAATGAGAATTCAACCTATCACTGTATTCAAGTTTGATAGTGAAATAAGACAGGAAAGCCATCTTACCGACAAATATCCAGGCGCTGTCTTGGTATTCGCTGTGCCAGGACACAGTCTCCTTCACCCCGAGGTCAGCCTCACGCTCATTCAACTCATTGATTAACTTCACCTTCGTTAGTGGACTGAAAACAGATAAAGTTTGACTTGTTAATTCAACTGTTGTGTTTCACAGCTGTTTAATATTTATCAGCTGTTCCTCAACACCAGGCATAATATGCAAGTTAACTCTTTGGAGCAGTGGACTGTCTGCCATTTACCCATCATGTGTTCAAATGTTAAATCACGTCACCTTCTGTAGTCCACAGGTATCATGGACCTTACTCAAGTTCACCACAGAAATTGAGCAATTTTACCTGTCAGAAGCCTGAAAATGACTTCAAATTTCAAATTGCTGAAGAGCACCTGAACGCACCATAAGATCTTGTTTCTGTGAAGCACAGAAAACTGTACAGTTGTTGTGGCAAAATGATTACTCCTCGTCCTCAGAATGCATTCTGAACACATAACAAACAAGTTATGGGAAACTTCACGCCACAGTCCATCACAGCTGCGTAAAAGTCGATGTTTGCCGCTAAACAGGAAACAATTGTCGTAACATCACACCAAAACTGACCGTGAAGCGCAAAACGCACCGCAAAACCTTTGATTCAACGTTAACTTAAATGCTTCGTTTGCGCTGACTCAAAAATCGTCTTCCAATGGTTTGATGCAACTTATATGAGGATTGATTAGTTACGCTTGTAAGACAAATCGTTAAATTGTGAGATTTTGAACAGGGTTCGGGGCACCTACAATGTACGTTATGGAGAGAGCCGGCTAAATTTAGCTAACAACAGTGTTGGCTAGCTGTTTCTACTGGCTTGCTCACGTTGGTAGATAGATACCACAGTACAAATCAAGGTTGACCAGTTGATAGAAACGAAAATGTTTACTTACTTCATGGTGAACTACATGAAACACACACTGACGCTATGGTGGAAATCGTCTACCTTGCTGACAATAACCACTTCCGTATGTATTCCAGCCTCTGCTGCCGCTTGCTGATTGGGTGGCTTTACTACAGGCTGCGATTATGTGACTCTAATAACTAAACTATTAATGCTCACACGGAAGAGAAACTCTAAATTACTAAAAGGCTAGCCTGGTTATTTTAACAGCTTGCTATCTTATACGAAAAATGCATTATTTGATGTTATCAAAATGTAAAAATGTCCGTTATAACTTACTCGCCCGTACAGCAGGCGGCGCTGTGACTCTATCAGCCATCTGCTGACCCGGTTTGTAAACAGTACTCAGTCAGTTGAGAGGCTGGAAAACAACTAGTCATACATTAGACTTTTATTCTTAATACTTAACAGTTTTATCGGAAGAAATATGTCAGCGTCAACCGGTGTATTATAGGAGAGTGCTCTGAATTTATTTAGAAGTTTAGTAATGCCGCGATAGCTACATTTAACGTCCGCTAACATTAGCAGTAAGGTAACGTTAGTAAAATTGCTTTCATTCCCAGTCATGGCTTGGTAACAGATATGTACCGCTAAAGTAATCTAACGCTGTATATTTTTCTCTACTGTAGCGAACTCTATTTCACCACAAGCCCACTGCAGGTAAGTGCAGCAGTAACGTTAGCTGACGTTACAGCTACTGAAAGGACTGTAATGGCTCATGTTCACACACTGTTGTGAAACTTAGTCATATACTTTTACTCTGGATCAAACCCCTTGTACAAGTTCTCAGCATGTTTAAGAGTTAATCTGAAGTCTCTGTATGTTATAATTAATTCGGCATGAAATAAACCTGTTTTTATTCAGCATAACAGTGTCCTTTATCCAGAGAAGTGAACCAATCCATTGAGTACGCGTCAGTGATGGATTACATATATACCAGTTTTACCTGTGTAACATAGGGGTGTTCATAACATTAAGGAATTTTGTTTACCTAAATTAACAGGAGCCGGACTGACTATCAAATATCACCAGCAGGGGGAGCTACTGTACTACAGTGATTTGAAAATAATCTGGAGCCAAACTCCTTGTATTAAAGAAATTAAGCATCTTGATAAATTAAGCTGTAGTTGATTGATTTCTGTCTGTCTGTCTGTCTGTCAGCAGGATGATCTCTCAGGTCTTCATCTTGTCCTCAAAGGGTGACCACCTCATCTATAAAGACTGTATCCTCACCTCTGTGTCCTGCAAGTAAAAATAAGTGAGGCCTGATGAAGGCAATATGTATTTGTCGTGAGATTAATACTTTCCTACATCACTTTTTCTTGCGCAACAAACAAAAGAAAATTTTTATGTTTCATTATAGGTTCAAATTTATTAGTTATACAGCAAAAACTTGAACACTTTCACTGTGTAATTTTTATATGAATCGTGCACCACTGGCAGAACGTGAATATTTTGTGTTTTATGTGGGGTATGTGTGTGTTTTATTTCCTTCTTTTTATTGTTTTAGATTTATGTTTTTATTCTTACACTTTCAGGATTGCATTCAATTTCGTTGTACTTGTACACTGACAATAAAGAGATTCTGCTCTATTCATCCGATAGAATTTTTTTTTGTATTTCATGATTTATGATTCGACTTCAAT
This sequence comes from Naso brachycentron, assembly GCA_029874485.1. Taxonomy (NCBI): domain Eukaryota; kingdom Metazoa; phylum Chordata; class Actinopteri; order Acanthuriformes; family Acanthuridae; genus Naso; species Naso brachycentron. The sequence goes on from JAQFJA010000006.1 coordinate 20,778,071, forward strand.
AAGGAAGCCTCTAGGTTTACTTTCTGTCTGCCATGTTTTTTTCTCAACCTCATCATCAGTCCGTGGAGAAGCAGGAAGTGATGTTGCCAGTATCTTCTATGAGAAGGTCACAGCACTGACTGGAGACCAGCCTCCGGTTGTCATGGTAACATCCTGCCTGTGTGTGTTTCGGGATGTTGTGATGGACAGTGTTTGATTCTGAGACTCTCCTAAGCCTGCAACTTAAATCTCAGACCTTCACCAACGTGTTTTTATAAGGATCATAACACAATGAAAACAGTGTCAGCTGAGATCATTGGGATATTAAAACCAACACCTACATGTTTTTTCTCTGCAGAGTCACAAAGATCTTCACTTTGTGCACATTAGACAGGGAGGATTGTACTGGGTCGCCACGACTACAAATGACTCCTCCCCCTTCACCATTATCGAGTTCCTCAACAGGTGTGTCTGTGTGTGTGTTTTACTTACTTTTTAACCACCTGAATTAAAAGAGAGACAACACAAAGTCAAAAAGACTTTTTTTTTTTTTTGAACATACAATTTGCGTTTGTTTCACTTGATTGGAGAAGGTAATGTTCAAAACTTTGAGACAGGGTCATTATTGGATCTTTTACAGTCGCTTTCCCAGTAGTCCATCCTTGACAACAGGAACAGTTTCTGCATGGCTCACGTGTGACTGGGAGCAGAGATCCGTATTCAAGGAAATCTGCATTACCATTTACCACCTCAAAACTTACGAACACTCCAGGGAAACTGCCATTCATTTGTGTTGTGGATGAAACTAGTAACAGTTTTATGGCAGTCAGCATCTTTAAGTGTTGCATTACTGCCATCTGCTGGACTAGCATTGCCATGACACATACATAAAAAGGTGCCAGAAGGAAATGTTAACCAATGTTGCTGCATTTGGGAATGGTAAAATCCCAGCAGTGGTTAAAAGATTATCCCAGTAATTTAGTGGGAACTCTGTGTAAAAAGAGGCATTTGTTCGCATCCACTGCGCATTTGTATAAGAAAAATTACAAAAGATCATTGTCTCCACTTTCAGATATTTCCCCAAAAGATTCAACAAACCCGTCTGTCTTTCTGTCTGTCCTCTCAGGTTAACTGCTCTGGTTAAAGATTACTGTGGCAGTCTGTCAGAGAAGTCGGTGCAGATGAATTTCGCTCTCATCTATGAGCTGCTGGATGAGGTCGTGGTGAGTCTGCTTCCCCCCAGTGTTTCTCACGTAACATGAAATGTGAAGCCTTAAAGCGTCATCTGCCTGTTATTTATTAAACGTCTCAGAAAGTACATGCACTGTCTGTCTGTCTGTCCATCTGTCAGGACTACGGTTACATCCAGACGACGTCCTCTGACGTCCTGAAGAACTTCATTCAGACTGAAGCTGTCTCCTCCAGACCATTCAGCCTGTTTGACCTCAGTAATGTCGGCTTGGTACGTGAACTCTAGCAGCACCTGACAGCTTTAGACAGGAGGTTAAATCTGTGAACCGCCACATTATCGTGTTATCAACTACCGAAGGTTTCTATAGTGCCTATAAAAGCTAAAGAGGGGGACTTAAAGTATCGTTAAATAATTTCTAAATGTGTAAGATAAAATTGATGTAAATGGGTATTTTTATTTAAAATTGTCTTCCTGTTGTTGTTGTTGTTTTGCTGCAGTTTGGAGCAGAGACACAACAGAGTAAAGTGGCTCCGAGTGCTGCAGCCACCAGACCCATCCAGTCCAGCAGAGAGCAGGTACGCCACATCACACCTGTAGAAGAAGAACACGATAACGGTGACACACATTACAGACAGAGGAGAGAAACACATAGCGCTGTCCTGGCTCTGATCTCTTGATTTTCCAGTTCGCTTTAGTTTTTAAATAACAAGAGTTCCCACCAGTGTTCAGGAGTTTCCCACAATGTGTTGGCGTTTTGCAGACAGGGAAGTCCATCAAGTCTGTGAGGAAGTTTGTGATTTTCTGGGACTTGCATATGGTCATTTTCCAGGAGGATAATTTTGTCTTGTATGACATGAACGTGACCAGAGACAGGAACCAAACTAAAACAGGAGCAGTTTAAACTCTGGAACTTTGTGCTTAGCGTTTTGTTTGGTTTTGGCCAGCAGCTACTTAAAGTTGCATTTCTGATATTAGTCATATATGGGACAGAGATAAAAGTAAACAGGACACTCGATTTATAAAACAAACCTCTAAATCTAATTTTAGTCAACTGAGTCTGTTTCTGCATTTAGGTGTAGCCTATAAAACTGCACTGTATTTTGAAGAATCTTCTTTGAAAAATAACCTGAATTTGAGTTTGAATTCATCAAAATTATTTCATTCAAATCTTTGTTTTTATCTAGATTACATAATTTTTTTCCTTGGATTGGTCAGAGTTGTTAGAGGCAGCCAAAATACTAATTAGGAGTTTGGGTTATTTATGTGTTTTGTTTTTTTTTTACATTCCAGTAAATAGTCAGGTTCCAGCTCCACTGTAGACAATAAACAGATCTCACAGTTTTCATGCGTGTGTGTGTTTCAGGGAGGGAAGAGCGAGATATTTGTGGATGTGATCGAGAGGTTGACCGTCATCATCGGCTCCAACGTGAGTAACATCACCGTGACAACAGCAGCATCAGTCTAAAACTCTGAACTCTTTGTAATCGACACTCCTTTGACATGTCCTCAGTGTGCTGATCGAAGCGTCATCACGAAGTGTCAAGTTTCAGTTAGAGACTGAAATCAGTCGTAGTTTGCCCCCCTGAAGCTGCTGTGTCCTTTGTGACCTGGTTTCTCTCTGCTGGGTGATGATTTGTGTTGCAGGGGGTTTTGTTGAAGGCCGACGTCGAGGGAGAGATCAGAGTCAAGTGCTATATGCCGAGCTGCTCAGGTGAGGCTGAACATAAAAGCCCCTCCCCTAATGTAAATGTCACGTCATTGAGGTCAGACAGGCGATGTGTTAGTTTTTCTCTTAGTAGCATTTAGTTTGTTCTTAGTTGTTCTTTATAATTGTCGGTGACATTACGCAGCCACGCTGAAACAACACATGAAGTGTTGTTGGCAGAGTGAAGTCAGGTGTACAGACTGCAGATCAGCTGATGGACATAAAGATGTTGAATCATCAGACATGAGACACTGAGCTGAAAGAAGGAAACACACTGTGTATGAAAAACTTAGAAGAGAAGAGCCTTGAGAAACAGCCAGTCAGAGACTCTCTGATTTTCTGTTTACCACGAACAAAACCATGTTCACCATCTGCCACTTTAATCAGTGTCTGAATTCTGAGTGTGAGGTTTCTGACCAGTGTGTGAAAAATAAAGTCCCGTCACTGCAGAGTGTCTGAAATCTAACAGGTTTTCTTATTTAACAGAAATGAGAATTGGTCTGAATGAAGAATTCAGTATCGGAAAGTCACAGCTCAGAGGTAACACACACACACACACACACACACACACGAAGGTCAGGAAAGTCTCAATTTTAAATAACAGTTCAGAGTGTGTGTGTTCTCATAGTGTTTCCATTTTGCCAAACAAACAAAATTGTCTTCAAACATTTGAAGTTGTGTCTCCTCTGATTTAAAGGGATACTTCAGTGTTTTTAAGGTGGGGGTTGTATTTTTGCATAGTCAGTCTGTTACCTTCTGCAGATGGCGATTAGCATTTTTTGCTGCACTGGAAGTCAGCATTGTGTTGTTGCAGACAGGGTCAGCAGAAAAACAGTTTTTAGCCACACATGTAAATACTTCCCTAAAAAATCAATATCTGCTTAATTGTACCTTAAATTTAGGATTTTTTCTCAGCTTTAGTTTGCTGCCAGACAGCCATTTACTTTGGTACTACATTTTTTCAACCGTAGTCCCTCCATTAATTACTACGCCTACTTGTGCCGGCTTTTGCCGCTTGCCATATCACTCCACAAATCACAAGTTGGTGGAGCCTGTTAAAGTGTGTCGCACAGCTTCATGTTAGCCACAGTTAGCGTTAGCTAGTAGCATCAGAAGGAAGACAGGCTTACCATTTCCTATTATTAACAGCCGATATAATCATCATTTTTGCGCTGTAGTTGCTTCAACCGCCATGTCTGATTCAGTGTCCGTTTGGCTAATTCCGCCAACATTCAGTGACGTTGGGAGAATCTCAATGCTGATTGGCTGTCGCGGCACAGCGTCACACAGTGTCGCCTGAAAAGTTCAATATTTTCAACCTCGAGCGATGAGGCTTGACACGCATTAAGTGATACTGTGAGATTCGTTTCGCCCGCAGCGGCATCGCATCTGGTCGTGTCTTTACATTGACTTTGTATGGAATTTTTTGCTGTTCATCGCCTTCTGTCTGAACGCAGCTAAAAGGGGCGCTGCTGATCGCCATCTGCAGAACGTAATAGACTGAGTATGCACAAGTGCCTCATACGTCACCACTTCAAAAATGCTGAACTATCCCTTGAAAACATGTTTCATCATCAGTGCCAGATTACGTTTCATGTTGTTTCAGGGGTTACAATCAGTCTCTGTTTCTGACATGAAGTTTTTTTTTTTTTCCTCTTCAGGTTACGGGGCTGCTGTTCGTGTCGATGAGTGCAGCTTCCACCAGGCCGTCCGACTGGACGAGTTTGACAACCACCGGATCCTCCGACTGTGTCCCAGCCAGGGAGAGGTGCCTTCAGCCACTCATTCTGTCTTTGGTCGTATTGGTTTGGGCTGCTGGTTTTTACTTGTTAAGACTTTACATAAAAAGATCCTGTATGTTATGAATCTTCAAGAGGAAGTTCAGCTGTGTGGTTAATTGCACCAAGGGAATGATCATAATTATCGTAGAGATGATTTGAAATGTCTCTGAAAAAGTTTTAACAAAAACTGAACATCAGAACCTTTATGCAGCTGGACTGATGAATCAGCCCGCGTTACCTTTAGCTTGTTATACCAAATAAACTGAGTGTAAATGACCCTGAATTACCCACAGTCCCAAATCAAAATGCTCAACAGTAAAAAAACTCATGAAACTAAATACTTTGTTTTCCTGCTGCGGAGGATAAACGTCGCACTAAGCTGCTTTCACAGATTCCTGCCTTGAAGGAGTAAAATGCAGGTTGAAGATGTTTCAACTCATTTATCACAAGTCAAAATACACATAAAATCCCACCAGGTTCAGTCTGATCACCTTCCTTCTTCGTAAACATCTGTTATCATTTGTATGTTGGACAAAGGACAACTCGCTTAGGTACTTTTTATCCGTTTATCTTCTACTTAAGTTTAAATCTATGAAATCTGTGCAAGTCAGGTGATCACTGAAAGAGCATAATTTCATCACAGTGTCTGAAACTTCCTGATGGTGACTTCTACATGAAATAATTTCCTCTGTCCTCACCAGATAACGGGTCGTCAGTTATACTTCCTTGTGGCCAATTTGTTGTCACATAAATCATTGAGAGTGATGTGACAGCAAGACAAACGACTCACATTCAAATGAATCCAGACGGATTTTATACCTAAAAGTCTCCACCCACATCTTTGACAATTTATTGTCACTCCTGCACTCATAAATAAAATCCAACTTTCTTCTGACTTCTGTCAGAGTTCTCCTTCGGTTGGAGCTCTCTCTGTCTTCATCTGGATCTTTCATCTGTTGTCTGCTCACAGAGCAGCAATTCCTTCTCTCCTCCTCCTCTTCCTCATCTCTCTCTTGCTCTTCCTCCTGTTGCAGCAAACAGTAATGCAGTACCAGCTCAGTGATGATCTGCCCTCAGCTCCTCCTTTTCGTCTCTTCCCATCCATCGAGAGAGACAGCGGAGGAAGGTCAGAGTCCCGCAGTCCATTTACATTTATTGGCTGTACAAACAGTTGTTGGTCACATACTTGTGCTTTATGTTTGTTTTCGTTCTCATGCATAACCGGCCAAACCCAGATGATGTAATGTGAGAATGTCAGAAAATGTCACGGTGTCATCAGGTTTTGTTGTGAGTTCCTCAGATTCAAGGAGAGATTTCTAGAGACGTGCCAGAAAACAGGAAACGCGACAGTTTCAACAGGCTTTGACTCGAAGGCATAATTGTGTCAATAAAACCTCAAAATGAGGTCACAAAGGTTTAAAACTTTTGCTCATAGTTAATGTTTCCCTTACGCAGACTGCTGATGTACCTGAAGCTTCGCTGTGATCTGCCACCAAAGAGGTCAGTTTTTATTTCAACCTGCAGATGAAAAATATCTCAGCAAGTTGTGGAAAACACAACGCAGTCCCTCAAATAAGCATCGAACTGATAATGTTTTCAAAGCAGATGAGTTTTAATAATCAGGTCCCAGAGTTCTGTTGCAAGTAACCTGTACTAACATACTTAAAGCAGTTACTCATAAATACATCAGGAGAAGAATAACAGGTGTAAATGTTTAAAATGATGTTTTAACAGCAAAATTCTGTTTTGTATATCAATTACTCACACTTAGATGTCTTGAATTGAAGAATTTTTTCACAGTAACAGTGATTTCAAAAATGCAAGCTCCATTTTACTGGCAGACTAAGGAGGTACACACATGAAAGCACTGTCTAAAAATGTCCATGCAAAACTCTCGATGCACCAGCTATTTTTGTTTGCTTACAAGTCTGGAATAACTTTTTAGCTTTTTAGCTTTAGGAAAAAACACAAGGAATAGTGAACAAAAATGGCCTGTTCAGAGAGAGAGGAGTTATTGCAGTTTTTGGCGGAAACGTTTCTATTTGAGCCAGAGTTCACCAATGTTTAGAATAACCATAACACACGACATTAAAACATGGGATCAGATGTGTTGGATTTATTAGCTTTTTAAGTGTTCTGGAAGTATTCAGCATAGAGAAGACATGGGTTATACCACACAAAGCTGTTGAAAGTTTTGGATGAACGTTTGTAGATAGTTTTGATATTTTTTGAAGAGTGTACCTCTATAGGCTGCCAGCAAAAGGGACCGTGCAATTTTTAAATGACCCATTTACCATGGAGGAAACATAACTCTTCAGTTCAAGACATCTAAGGGTGAGTAATTGTTAACAAAACAGAATTTTCACTTTAAAGAGCAGAATCACAATGTTTTAAAGGGGCAGTACACAAAATTCATGCATGAAGTTCAGTCTTCTCACCCAGAAGAAAAATACACAAAATAAATGTCTATGAGGGAGCAAACTGCCCTGATGATGTCATGATTACCGACCCCTAGTTTGGGTCGCCAAAGTTGTGCAGGGGTTGCAAGTTCTTCTCGATTTCATGGAATGTGAGAAAATTACAATATCCATATAAAGAAAATATTCAAGCCTAGATATCAGTCTTTAATTTTCTCCGTAAATAAAACTGAATGAAATTTTTATTTATAAAATTCAGATTATTATTTAAGATATAAATTTAAAAATCTCACAGGATAAGGGCACCTCTGCCATGGGGCCAATTAAAATGTCCAAATAGCTGACAGAGCAATAAATCAATTACATGTTAGTAAACTCTGCGGATGTGCACGCACCTTGGTTGCAGAAAGTTGGAAGAGATAAAGACAGCTGTTGAACTACTCCTCCATTATACTGTTAGATTTGAGTTCTAAACTGTTGTCCGCATATCACAACAGACTGGCTGATTGAATGTTAACTTACCTGATATGAAATGAGCACTGCAAAGTCGGGCATTTTTAATTTGGTTATCATTTCAGTCGTCCCTTCTAAGAACTTTCACCCAAAATTGTCTGCCATTAGCATGAAAAAGAGGGTGATTTGATGGTATTGTGTGAAATTTAAGGTCTTTTTGGACTGTTTTGCGATTCTGGCATCTCAGTGCACAGAGCAACATGTTAACCACGAATGGCTTTTCCTGCAACCGTCATGCGCAGTCAAAACCGCGCGAGATTAATCTGACGTAGTCTGATAATTCACCTATGGAGAGGTGACAGTGTGACTCTCTCTCACACACACACACACACACACAAAAACTCCATAACACAGAAAAAGAATTGTATAAAAGTGTCCCAAACTAAATGTTAGTTTCACTATTTGGGTTCAGTTGTTCTCTACTGTTAATGTCACGCTTTGACTACAATGTAAAAGTTTACTCAGTGATAAAGAAGAGGCATTTGAAAGAGAAACACTGCGTTAAAGTATCTGCAGCTAAAAATAAAATATGACAAGAGACACAGTTACGAACTGATTTACAGAAGATACACAAGACAAACAGGCTAGAAATCACTTGTTGGTTAATTATAGTTCAGGAGGGACAAAAAACAAAAAAAATTCCTGAACAGTCTGACAGCTGATCTGTAAACACTTAGTGACAAATGTTAATCAACATATTGAGGATTAGATGGTGATGATGATGATGATGTCATGTCATTGTTTTGTCATTGCAGCGCTGCCATCAACGTCTGTGCCACCATCCCTGTTCCCAAAGGCTCCGTGAGGTGAGACACCTCATTCAAATGTAGCTGATGTTTGTTATTGAAATCAGTTCGGATGTAAAAACCCGGCACGACGTCCGCCTGATTATAATTTTATTATAATTATTATTTGATTTGACTCGTGTTGTTGTTGCATATGTGTGATGAGATGAGAGTTCAGTGCACACAGAGGAAGAGTGTTTTTAAATAGAAAACAACATTAACAAAGTAGAAAGCGTCAGAGATGAAGCTCAGCTCATTTGTTAGTTAAAGTTATGGAAATGTAAGTCATCGATGGGTGGAGGCCAGGTGCTGGAGCGACTGAGCTGCAGCGGCAGGTTTGGACTGGACAGAGATGGAAGATGATGTGAAACACGTCCACATCGAGCCAGCTGACTTTCAGGATACATCCATTGCTCTGTTTGTTTTTGCTCTTCCATGTTTTCAGGAAGTCTACGCATTAAATGATGTATTGAGCTGAAAAGGCCAATGTGTTGTCACAGGCAACAACAAACAACCAAACAAAAGAATCAAA
>JAQFJA010000006.1:20835572-20845645 GCA_029874485.1 Naso brachycentron
CTCGCAGATTTTGATGGGAGGCGTTTACAAAAAAAAATTTAAAAAATTTAAAAAGCCCAATATTAGTCCTTTCATAGGCCTATTAACTTTTTAGCGTAGTTGTTTCTTTGTGTCTCACAATAACACGTAAATAATAGGCATAATAATAATAATAATAATAATAATAATAGCCTAATATACACCATTAACTCCTTTACAATTTCTTAAAGTCTATAACCTCTCTTTATCTTTGTTTTATTGAGCCTGTTTTTAGGCCTTTTAATTGAATTTTCACCCATTTGTGACTGTTAATCATTTCCGGTGATGTTCTCCGTGTTGCAGTCCGCTATGTTGTCAGATTTTGTGGTAAAAATGTGTGTTTTTCCGCTTAAAAAAAACTTACAAATTTTCTTAAATATTTGGGCTATGTGCACCACATAGCCTAAATTCACCTCACATTATAAGTGCATGTAGGCCTACACCTATCTTATCACCTGAAATCAAAGAATAATAATAAGCTATTATTAGCCTAATAATATATATTTTTTAAATCTAAAATTAGCCGAAATATCTCGCCTAAATAGTGAAGTGTGTGTTGTGTCCGGATGAAGGGTGAAACATTCCCGCCGTGTCCCGTGCCGTCCTGTCGGGGATCAAACGTGTGAAGCTGGTTTGAAGCTGTTGTGATGTAAATGTCCGACGTGACTCCGGGCGGCCTTTGTCCTCCGCTTGTTTCTGGGCGGAGAAACAAGGTCTACAAGAAAGTTCCCACTTTGAAGTGTGAAGTGTGATCCATGTGTGTTTGTGTGATCCATCTAACATCACTGATTTACACTAAAAAGAAATAGCTACAGGTAAAAGTCGGCTAGTGCAGCAAAACGTTACCTGTCAGTGTTTTTTTTATTACATAGTTCTGGATAATACAGCTGCATTAATGTGTTTGTTGCATTTTACTGCTGTAGATGTTTCCAGCTGAGCTCATTTAAATAACTTCATACTGTTGGGAGACCAGCAGTGAATCATATTCTATAAAATCATCATATGCTTGGAGAGTGTCTGTACCCGTTAGAACCATGTATCTCTAAAAAGTAAAGTGAGCTCAGAAAAATCTTTTTATTCTGTTTTCAGCTTTGCGATGATTCATTTTTCCAAGAGGCTTCTTAAACCCTTTATTTAGTCAAACAAGAAGGAGAATTTTGTCAACATGTCATCCTTCAGTTTACTACAAACACTCAAAAACACAGGGCTATATGAAAATTTAATGTCACGACTATTCTGTCCAAAATAGCTGCGATTATTGATATCCCAATTATCATAAAAATATTCTTAAAATCTTAAAGTAACAACTTAAACTGTATTTAAATAAACTGAAATCACGAAAATATTTTTTTGGGGGTAGTATAGCCTATTTTTATTGCAGCACGGTTAAGACACACATCTAAAGAATCCTAAATAAGAACCTAATCATAAATATTAAGGTCTTCCTGCACAAGCAAGGATAAAGAAATAGTGGTAACCTCAATGTTATGTTTTTTTGGTTTGGAATGTTATATAGTAGCAGTATAGTTAGGCTATACTTGCACACATCTTATTTAGCTTGTTTTTTGAGGTGGATACAATGTGCAAACCAATCCTCCAGTAATGGTGACAGGTTGAGACAATTCAAAATAATTAAGGAAACTAGGACTGTACATCAGTGACACATCTTGCTCAAGCCATTCATGTGAGATTATTCACAGTACAAGATTATTCTGGCAATGAATAATCCCTGCAATAAAATTATCACGAAGGTTTTTTATTCCGATACATGATATAATCAATTATTCTCCCATACCTACACTTATCATCCACACAGCTGGAGATACGTGGCGTAGCTGGCAGTCAAATGTACAGTAAAAACTGCAATATTTGTCTCTAAGATGTAATAGAGTAAAAGTTACAAAATGTAAGTAAAGTACAGGTACCTGAACTTTGTACTTAAATAATGTACTTCAGTAAATGTACTTAGTTACATTCCATCACTGTAGTTTATTTTACCCACCACTGAAAATAGTCGCCAACAAATGCACAATTTTCCTCCTATTTGTTTGAAGAAACTTCAACGAGCAGCTATTGGTGGGAAACTTTTTGATAAAACTTCACCTAAAGCATGCATCTATAATGCATTATGAACATACCTTTAATGTGTTATAATGTGCTATAACCATAACCGCCTACAGTGCATTATGAGTGTGTTCATAATGTGTTATAATGCATCATAGATGTATGCTTTAACTTAAGTCTTGCCAAACTTTAAAAAATGAAACAACATACTTATAACTTGTTTTTAAAAATGTCTTCAGAAGGAACCCATGAACGTGGCGCTGAGAGCCACAGACAGGAAGCCCAGCAGTGTTGTGAAGTGTTTGTTTGGTTGTTGGGCTTCTTCGCTGGTGTGAATTACACTATTTAAATGCATTTTAGAGAAAGTAAGCAACAATTTTAGACGATTTCACTGTTGCAGAGTTGGTGATTTGAGAATCAAAAATAGTGTTCTTTTACAACAGAGTGTATATCTGTTACTGTTGAGTTACCGGGAATAACAGACTGATTGACCTGTTATTGCTGCCAAGTCAGACATCTTTCAGGAAGATAAGAGTTTCCCAGTCATCATCATTCTCGGAAACTGTCAATTAGCTACCTCTAGGTAACAGGAAGAGAAAGAGAAAAAAATGAATGCCTGAAAATGATTCTTTCAAATATTTCACTAAGATCCTCTATATCTGACATCTGACAGAGTACGCTTTTGAGATTGATGCTGCATTTAAACGTGACAGAGAGAGATGACTGTATGGACGCCCATGTCATTTTTCTCAAACAGTGCTGACTTGCAATATTTAATTACCCGAAAGAGAAATAGAACAAAAGCTATTAACGTTACAATTCCTGCATAATCACTTTAAGAGTTGAACTGCACATACAAGTAGCAAAAGCTGTGTAACTCATCTTCTTCTATATTAGCCCAAAAACTTATCAGTCACCCTGCGTACTTTGCGAATGAAGGTTTTTACACACATTCATATGACGGGTCTATAAAATATGAAACAGCACAACTGTTTATACAAGTACAGCTAAAAGGATTATTCTATTAATCATTTATTTGATTGACAGGAAATTACTAATTATTCTGATAATCACTTATTTGTGTCCTTCTTACAAACAGACAAGTGTTTTATTTATTTTTTTAGATGTCATACCTTATGGGAATATGTATGACATCTAAAAAACACTAGTCTGTTTATAGAAAGGATAAGAAATAGTAACTTATAAGTTTCAATCTAAATGAACCTTTGTAGATTACTCTGATAATTGTCATTTTTCTTGTAAAACATTTCCTGGTTCCAGCATCCTAAATGTGAAAGTTTGAATTTAAATCATCTAATTCATTTGAATGTATTTGTAATAATGTTGAGCTTTGGACCATTGATTAGACTAAACAAACATTATGAAGGTGTCACTTCGGGCTCTGGGTCATTGTGACAAAATCTTTTACCATTTCCAGAATTTTTTATCAAAATCAAATGATGGAGAAAATAATCAGCTGACTTAACCAGAATGAAAAGAATCATTATTTGCAGTCAGATACAAAAGAGTTCAAAATGACCCCAAATACTCCAACAGTGACATCCTACTTTGACTTGAATGCATGAGTCACAGTAATGTAATAATTTCATATATTACAGCATAACAATCACGGAAGACATTTTTTTGCATTGAGTAGGCTACTTTTACTTTGATTATTTCAAATATTTTGCATGTTATGCTTAAATATTTGCAAAAGTAATATTTTCAATGCTGGATTTTTACTTTAGAGAGTATTTTTTATAGTGTGGTATTTGTACTTTTGCTCGAGTAAATAATCTGACTAGTCTACTGCATCTATCTAGGTAGATAAAGCCAACAATGTTCTTAATTCCATGCTGGAAAAGGTCTTTGGATGGATGAAAAGAAGAAGTGTGTCAGTGAGCCAGTCAGTCGCGCATGAAAAAAAAAAGTCTGCCATCTTGGACAACTAGCTACGGCTACACCACTTGGACAAACCACATGTCACGATCTGAGTTTCATGCCACAATCTAAGTTTGGCAGTCTAAATCAGGTTTTTTAAAACTACATCATAACTGTTGTCTAACCCACACAGAATTCAAACTTGAATGGAAATGCAAAATATTTTATCCATGCTGCATCTATGCTGCATCGATGCCGCATCTATGCTTGCGTTGGCCTAGCTAGCAAGGACACTAGCACTGGCCAGCTAAAAGCCTGCTTGTGCTAACAAGATTGCTAGCTTGAATATGGCTAGCATTGATGCTAGCTGATCAAGGGTTGGCTTCACCTTTGTGGCTAGCACTAGCGCTAGCATTTTTAATTGTAACTTGTGGTGATTAGCTAGCACTGAGCAAAGATGCTAGCATAACCACTAACACCTACTTCAGCTAATATAACTGGCAAATGAACTACTAGCCAACAGCTTATGTCCATTTTTCAACAAATATGCCTTTTCCACTAACTAAACCTGTAATCCTAACACAAATATAAAAGTTGAAAAACAATTAATATTCACCATTATCGTTTACTAACCACATGTGATCTGTCCAAGTGGTGTAACTGGAGTTAACTGTCCAAGATGGCCAACCTTTCTGAGCATGTACACCTCATGTCGCGTCTGAACTCACATGCAGTACTGACAGAGTGGTTAGCTACAGCTTAGCTTAGCATAAAGATTGGAAGCAGAGGTAAACTGCTAGTCGGTTCTCTCCAGGGTTCAGAAATACAAAAACGAAATGTTTCCTTAAGCAGTCAAAACCCAAAATGGCTACTAATTTAATTTATAGTAAGTGAAACACAGCAGTACTTCAGTGTGGGTGTGGGTGTGTGTGTGCTGTTGTAAAGCATACATGCAGAGTAAACCTCTCTCTCTCTCTCTCTCTCTCTCTCTCTCTCTCTTCGACAGACTAAAGAGCTTTTTGATTTACGTTCCTTCATTAGGGTCTCGTCTCTTTCAGCTCTTTATCTGGCAACAGGGAATCTAACCGTTGGTTTTTGCTTTCCAATAAATGAGGCAGAAAGTCGACAGTTCAGACAGATGTTCCCCCTGAAACTAAAATGTTTGAGTTGTATTTCGCCCTGGTGACTGATTAGAGGACAGACGGCGTGTGTGTTTAAATAAGAGAGACACATCACTTATTTAACTGTTGTTTGTTTAGTGTTAATATTGAATCAGAGCGTGTTAAAGAGAGCTGAAGGTCTTTTAATTAACTTAAACACAATCGTATGTAGGTGAATGTGCCTTAAAGTTTACTGTGTAGAAATAAAGATATACAAACTTGTCAGAGCAGGTTCATCACGGAAAGAGTGCTTGTATATATTTTTCAGCCTTTTCTTTTAGGTTCTGTTTTAAACAGGTAGTTTATTTTCTATAGTTTTCATACTTGGTTGATTGGTTGGTTCCTCTGTGGCAGGTTGGTATCACTGCCATATGGACAAATCTGTTGCCCAAGTAAATCATCAGTGACTAAGTATGAAAGAAGAAGGTCAGAGTGGTAGATAAATCGACTTAAATTTACATATATTTATATGGCACGAGCAAAAATCAGCCACAGAAGATCAAGGGGAGGCTTTTGGGAGTACATGCTGTTCCACACAGTGCATGCTTCACCTGACACGAGTGCCATGAGGCCGCAGGTGCACATCAGTACCTTGCAAATGAGACAGAAAGAGCATATTTCAGATACTGTAAATGTCCATCCAGTCTGTCCACAGAATTGGCAGCTGTCATGTCTTAGCTCTTATATTTACGTCTTTATATTTCAAACATAGAATTTACAGGCAGAAACCTGCCAGGCAGCAAAAAACACAAACAATTCTAAATAAATTCATGTGTGACCCTTTTAAGTAATTGAAGTCTAATGATTTTTGCAGCTCATTGATTCAGTTTTAATAGTCAGACCCTGTGACAGTGTTGAGGTTTAACAGAAAATAACTGATGAACACAGAGTCCATGAATGAATAAAAGCAGACAGGGTTCAGTTCATGCAAATCCAGCTGAGGGAGGATGTCTATTTGAATACAGAGGTCATGGTGAGAACACACCGCTCCAACAGTCTGACCCGGCACTGACGTCAGTTTATGTGAGCAGTTTATAACATAATATAAAATACTAGTACTCCATACACTTCATTCATGTTTTTACATACTAACAGTTGGTGTGATTTTGTGCAAATGCAGATGGAATCGTTAAACATGGAAGCGTTAGACTGCCTGTGTGCTGCCAAAGCCATTAAATGAACAAGTTAAATGACTGGTGACCAAAAAACACATTCCCTGACCCTGTGTGAGTTGCAGTGAAGAAAAACTTACCAAATTTAAACAACAGTAAAACATGTCAATGTGATTTTGAAGGTGGTGCATGAGAAAAACAGAAAAACAGCCCTCTGGGAGCAAAGAGAGCGGGACACTAACAGATGTTTGATGATGATGACTACAGGAGGCAGGAATGAATGCAGAAGTGCCAAAAACTGCAGTTTCTCAAATGACTACTTGAGGCTGGGTCCAAAAGCAAGTCAATTCCCATTAAGCCTCATATTCAAATGTCCAACTTTACAGCAAAAATAAACATAATTACAGCCTGGTACAAAACACAGTTTTGGTCCAGGCTACAGCTAATTTTCCCCTTTCATGACAGCTGCACTTTAGTTTTCATACAACTCACTTGTTTGATTTATATTAAGGTTTAAAGCTGAGTGACAGCAACTGCTAGCTGTCTGCCAGGCACCACACAATCATTGGTAGCAATGCGTATCCTCCCCACATCCACACTGTAGTCCAAATACGGTCACTTCTGCCTGCAAAAAACCCCCCACAAAACTTCTTTATTTTAATTTATTGCTTTATTTATTATACAGTTAAAGGACGACACTGAGTCAGCTAAACTGACTGCCTCATTAACTTTACAGTAAACATTTCTGTCGTTTGCAGGCAGAAACAAATTGTGAGCTCTGTGTCACGTAATGTTTTTTTAATTGACCTGCTTATATTTTTGTGCTTTGCAGACGGAAAAACACGGACAAAAGACAAGTACCGGGTGGTTTACACTGACCACCAGCGGCTGGAATTGGAGAAGGAGTTTCACTACAGCAAATACATCACCATCAGGAGGAAGGCAGAGCTCGCCACGGCGCTCAGCCTGTCAGAGAGACAGGTGTGTGTGACTGAGTCTTAGTAAACTACAGTTTGTATGTTAATGACTGTATGGCGCAGAAGGAAAAAATACACAAACAATACTTTAAGGATGGCGAGGCTTGTCTCACAATGGCTGTGAGAGCTGTGTGCTAGCATGCTAACTAGCTAACTAGCACCAAGCATGTCAGCATGCTGATGCTAGAATTCAGCATCTAACTTTGTTTAAAATAAACACACTAAACACAACACACTGAAATGGTCCAATTTTAAAGCTGTTGAAAAGTTTTCCTAAACATGCAGACATCTGGATAATGTAAAAACAAAATATACTTCCTTAGTTTGTCTAAATATACAAACAAAACACCTTTTCTGCTGCTCCAGGTGAAGATCTGGTTCCAGAACCGCCGGGCCAAGGAGCGCAAAATCAACAAGAAGAAACTTCAGCAGCCAGCCTCATCCACGACCACACCCACCCCTCCCGCCAGCACCAATGGCAGCGGAGGAGGAGGCAGCGCCCTCCATGGAAATGCCGGGAGCAGCGTTGCTATGGTTACAAGCAGCAGTGGGAGCAACGGGCTGGTTTCTCCCTCCTCCCTTTCTTTGAACATCAAGGAGGAGTACTGAAGACAAGGGAAAAAATTACGATTTATTGGACGCTGATTATGGGGATGTGGACTAGAAATTCTCCCCTACAAACTGAAAGACTCTTTGCATCACATCACTCTCTCCCGCCACTGTCCCTCCTCCAAAAGCTAAAGCTCATTTAAAATTTGAGAAAATGTCGATGGGCGAACTCTCAAGTGGCTGTACTAATCCTCCTATAAGACTGTTGTTGCAGCTAATTCCCAACTGTGATTAGACGTTTGCTTGCTGGGACATCGTCAGGTGAAATCTGCCTGCAGTGAAGTTCAGCCTGTTGGTTCCTTTCATCACATCTTGAGATCACAGGTGAAAATATTTTACATCCTGAACTTTAATTCAGCTCTTCACCATGCCAGGTCCACCTCTGGATCCAAACTGCATTAAAACTCGCAGAACTTTATTTCAAATTCCTGCAGAGATCAAAAAGTTCCCAATAATATAATAACACTCTACAAGATATGTCGGCTATTTTCATTTGAATGTTTCACTCTGTATCATTTAGCTTTGGTGAAGAGCTACAGCTAGCAGGAAAAGAATATATATGATACTGTTAGACAGTGTGGAAAATATGTTTTGTTTTGTGTTTTTTACTCTAAAGCTACTTAAAAGAAGGGTTTTCAGGGTAAAGTCAGATTCCAGATGTTTGCTTTTAGCTTGATGATGATTCATTTGAAAAACAAAAGTTTATCCTGCTTCACTGAGAAATGTTTTCTGAATCCATAGGGACAATAAAATCTGGTGAAAGTCACTGAAGTGATGTGACAATCTGTTTCTGCAATGTCACGCTGCCAGTATCAGAAGAAGTATTCACATCATTTAGTTAAGTAAAAGTATCAGTACTACATTGTAAAACTACTTTATGCAGATTAAAAGTCTTGCATTCAAAACTTTTAAGTGGAACAATAGGTAAAGCGTCAGTGCACATAGACACAAACAGTAAATCTCTCATCAATGATCATGATCTCACCTTTATCATGTGCATATTTTCATGGTTAATTAAGCTGTATGTTGTGAAACATTTTAAGATGGTTCATACTTAAAATTTAAGTTGTGAGAATGTTAAAGCAGCTGAGTTCGCCGAACTTGAAAAAACAGATAAATGCACAGAATGAACTTCACTTATCTTTCTCACATATTGTTTTTAATGAAACCACGACTCATTTTCAAATGTATTAAAAACACAAAAGTTTCCATGATGTCTGTTTTCTTCTAAACTACAAATTTTAGGCATCTCTTGACAGGTTTCATCCCTGAAACAATGCATGGTGGGTAATCTGGCAAGTTTGTTCTTAAACTTAATTTGTTGAGTTTAATGAACTTATTCAAGTCATCATTTCAAGTCAGCAGAACTTGTGTATACAACCATGCTCCTGCAAAACAAGAACAGAATGCAGTCATTTACAAACAAACTGTGTTTACCAACAACCATTTAACAAAGTGTTCCCAAGCCCATGTAGCAACATTCTTCGTGTAGCTAGTCATGTGTTCATAAAGTGGTGAACCTCACCTCATCCTGGCTCGTGAGTGACTGAGCATTTCAAGCTCCTTTCATATCTGATCCTTATACTGCCACCTGTTTCCATTGAACTTGTTTACCTGTGGAACGTTCCAAGTAAACAAGACTAAACTAACCTGAGATGAATTTACATGATATTGGATTAAATTAACAAGAAAAGTGGATTCCACTCAATTTCTATGTGAGCTTTACAGTGTATAAAATGCTGCAGCATGACATATTTTCGTAGGCCAAGAAAAGTTAGCATCTGGTTCTCTTGACAAAAAAACCAATGTGATTTTGCCATTGGATTTTTTTAATGGTTGCAGATAAGAAGCTCTGTGGTGAGAAGAAATTGGGACAGCTAGGCCTATGCATTTTGTTCAGCAAGATAATCTTCTCCATTATTTTGATTTTTGAAGCATAAATGTAATCATGAGGAGTAAAAAGCTAAAGTTAGGCTACAAAAGAACTAAACCGTGGTCACATGGCTTCAACGTCACCAACACTAAGCTCCATACTACACTATACTACACACACATTAAAACTTGTTAAGTCAAGAGGTTGTAAAATTTGAGTTAGAATAGTTTGTAAGAGCATATACAATATCAACAGTGCAAACAGTATAAACAAAAGGAGGCCGTAAAGGCGAGTAGATTAGTGATTGTTTTAATGTCCCTGACAACCTCTGTAGCCTCACATAGCCCCATGTTAGCAACTGCCTTTTATAAGACATATT
>JAQFJA010000006.1:20865183-20875816 GCA_029874485.1 Naso brachycentron
CTGCAGCATCACAATATTTGAATTAAACTGGTATTTTACACACAGACACACACACACACACACACACACAGCATATGTTAAGACTGCAGTGTTAACAAGAGAAAACTGCTGCTTTCACACGAACATCTTTTAAAAAATTACATAACTGGCCTTTTACACACAAGTCTTTGTTTTCAACAGAACTCACACTTTTCCTAACCTTGAAAGTGTCTTTGCTTCCCTGAGCAGTTGGTGCATAACATAGAGTGCACAGGTGGTTAGAGAGGGAAACAGTTGGCAACTTCATTCAAATGGGGCAGCACAAAGAGAGTTGCTGATATTTTAGAGGAAATAGCTGTAATAAAAAAAGAAATGTCTGTGGTGCAGTGTCAACCTGCTGCCCCTACATCCTACAGGAACAGGTTGCAACGATCTCTTCCTTCCAAAAGCAGCTAGGTGTCAACTGTTAAGTAACAATATGTAATCAGCAGTCTTGGTTTCTTAAACCTCTCATTGCAGACACAGTTTACCTTGGAGACTGATCATCAGGCTGATGTCACAACACATATTACTGCCTCACTGTTTTCATCCCAGCTGATGTTCAACGAGCCAGAGAGCTGAGATCTCATTAAATGAACTTATAATAATGTTTATGTATCATATTTCAAATTATATCATTGGAAAGAATCTGCACTTTCTTCTTCTCTCTCTCTTTTTACAAATAAAGAGAGCTTGTCTGGTGGAGACATGACCGTCCAGCTCAGGATCCTGGGGCCTGTATCAGGAAGTGAGCTCAACTTTTCCTGGGTTACTCAGACCTATACAACTTGATTAACCTGACAGAGGCAATCAGGATAAGCGGTATCACGATGTTGGCTATCAACTCGTTAACTCAACCCAGGTTTGCCTTATCAAGAGCTATGAACGTGAACGAATAAGGGGTGGGTTCCGAGGCAGCAGACCAATCATGAGCGCCAAGCACACTGAGCAGCGCACTGCCACTGAGAGGGAGAGAGCGGCGTACTTCTCATGCAAGGAGCAGGGATTGTACAAGGAAATACGAGGAGGAGAAGAGCGACATTTTAGAAAAATCCAACACTGACTGCTGCCAGAAGAAGACAAAATGCATGGCAATGCATGATGGGCTGCATAAATGCATAAGCTACTCATCAAGGAGAGGATAAAGTAACCATGATAATACTAATATAAATCATGCTACAAAAAAAGAGAGAGAGAGAGGAAAAAAAAACACTATAGTGAGTACAGGCTCATGATAACCAAAGCTCATGACCAAAATGCAGAATTAATAGTGAATAAATGAAATAAATTCAGTACAGCTAATAAACACAGAATATTAGAACAGAGTTGTTTTTCTTTTTAAATTAATATATAGGATATATATATATAAATTTCTCCGCTGAGGTATAAGTAGGTTTTTATCTTATCCTGTATCGTTTGTGCCTAGAAAAGTGTGCTGAGACATGAAAGGCACTTGAGTTAAAAACTAATGTGAAGGAGATGAAAGAGCAAGAGAGGGAGAGTCTAGAGAGAGAGAAAGAAAAAAAGAGGAAGTGAATAAGGAGATTATTCTTCCTCATAGCTGAGGAGGAATGAACAGAGGCCGACATAATTACAAATGTAAAATATAAAAGGAGAAGAAAGAGACAGGGTCAAGAGGGCCTGTGCGCCAGGTTTATGTTAGTGCGTAAGGAAGGAGAGACACTGATAGGATGACTTACGAATGCCAAGTTCGTTAAGGGAAGCAGTGACGGGGTTTTCGGATCTTTTGTTTTGGAGTAAACGTGCACTCCTCCGTGGATGGATTACACACGGATTCTTTGAATCTGGGAGTGGTTTCTGATCAGATATTCGTCTGAGAAAAAGCAAGATGCTGAGCTGACAAACAAAGAGAAAGACGCCTTGGCGAGGCGATAACATACCAGTACCTGACAGAGGACTGACTGGCGCGTCTGCCTGCGAGATGATCAAAAGGAATGGGCAGGCCATTTTTTTCCTGAACAGCTGATTAGCCAGTGGATGGTGCTTTTTATAGGATTCGATTCAACCCTCAAACTTACCCTGCTATGGAGCAGGGTAGCTGTTCGGCATATGTTACCATGGTGATGTACCCCAATAAGAAATGAAGCAGCTTTGTGAGACAGAAAACCCTGGGTTGAACCTGAAGTTATCTCGCTAAGCCAAAATCCAACTTCATGTTACAGGCCCCTGGTTTGGGGTTACCTATTGCCATTTTCCATGGAGAATAGGAAATCTTGTGGCCTGGGTTCCTCGTCCGGACCACCCAAGACCGTCCTGATTCATAGACTGCACAAGCCTCTGGTTCTGTGGACTGCTCTACCTTCTGGGTTAGACTACACATCGGACCTATAGACTGTGCTCCTGGACTCATGGACTTCACCTCCTCCTGGATCTATAGACTCTCATATATCTCATAATTCAAAATGTAGCAGCAACATTGTTAGTGATAGTGGTTACATAGTGTAGATAGTGATTTGCTGTTGTGTTCTGTACAGGTGACATCTGTTGCACGTCTGTCTGTCTCAGGGAGAGGGATCCCTCCTCTGTGGTTCTCTCTGAGGTTTCTTATTTTTCCCTGATTCTTTCCATCGATTCAGGGTGTTTCACTTTTTCCTCACTCAGTGAGAGGGTCTAAGGACAGAGGATGTCACACCTGTGCAGTTTGTGGAGCCCTCTGAGATGAATTGTAATTTGTGATTTTGGGCTATACAAAAATAAATTTGATTGATTGATTGATTGATGTACTCTGTTGACTATTTGTTATAATTCTACAGCTTTCTTTGTTCCCTGTGTCTTTCATGTGTGAACTGGCATCTTTCTGGATGAGGTTTATTAAGACACTTTAGTGTTTACATCGACTCAGGTGCACAGACGGTTTTTGCTTGTCTCTGTCCTTCAACACCTCAGGGAAATCACAGGATGCAGCAAGTTTTCAAGGATTTGAAAAGGGTGAAATAGCTGCTAAAGGTGTATTGTGTTTACAAGATGGGATACAAGTTCTCTCAGGAGGCAATTTGTAATCAGCTCTGTTCTTATGCAGCCATACAGCGAGCTTCAGGCAGTACAGCTCATGGCTTTCTTACTTTCTTTTAAAATAGGATTGAGTATCCATCCACCTATGAGAGGCATATTTTGCCTTTTTTCTGTTGCCCTCTCTCACCACACATAATTCTGAATGGTGCATTTTTTCCACTTGTTACTGGTGGCAGCAGGGCTCGTACACATCCCATACCAGAACAGTTTGTAGCAAATTTTTTGTTCTTCTGTTTCAGTAAGTAAGGTCAAGGCTCTTAAGGCTAATGCCAACTGACAACAAAGGAGAAGATGTGACAAAGATGGGCTGCTGGCTGCACTGTGAAGACATCACGAAATACTCATTATCACATGATTACGTGATAATAATGCATTGTCACAGGACAGCAAAACTTGTTTTCCTGTGATAACAGGATAATTCATCTGGTTATCACACGATAATGAGCCTTCACCTCAAGATCAATGCTGGATACTTATGGAGAAATGGTGAGTGAGTGTCTGGTTCATGATCACTCAGATTTGGCCCTTCAAGATCACTTCCACTCTCAGAGAGGATTCATAACCAAACAAAGCCGGGCTTGTCTTCTCCTTAAATGACCAGAGCTGATCTGAATGTTATCTCTAACAGAAAGACACCGTGCACTTTCTGCCTGTGTTAGACCTTGATTAAAGTACAGTCCGATGTGTTGATCAGTAGATACTCCGTTATGTGACCTTTTCAGCTACTTACAGGTGTCAAGAGCCATCTAAAGGCTGCCACTGGTGACACTCTTAAGCTATGATAAAAATTACAAGTAAAAAGTTAATATTGTATTTTGAAAACAGACTTCGTTACCCTGTTATCAGGACAAAACAAGCTGTTATCCCATGATAATGAGATGATTCTTTTGTGATCTCGAGATAACAGAATGAAGAAAGAAGCGACCATGGCTGCTCTCGGCTTTCATACAAAGAAGAAAAATGTGTGTAACCATGGAAACTACAGTGACAGGCTCAGGGGGCTTTCCCTCTCTGTTTCTGTGTCTGTCTTCCTGCACTGGTCTGCTTATCCAAACACCCAGTCAGAGGGATTTCTCTCACCGACGAGTCGCTGCCGATTCTACAAGTGTGGAGCAGTTCAGACGTTGTTTGTCATGACACACGGACCAGAGCCACTGACTGTCTCTGACAGCCCTGACAAGGCCCCTCCCCCGACCGTCACCCCAGTGTGGGGGCCTTTACAATAGCAGGAGATGTATAAACTAAAATGATAATTTTCTTGCTGTTGATTGATAATTGATACTTAGTGAACTTCCATAATATTCATGACATGACATTCATGTTGATTCATGACATTCAAGAGCCAAAAACACTTTTTTGCTGCCTGACTCTCCTATATTTATTTTGATTCCTAACGTGTTCTTGTCATCAGCATCAGGTGCCACACATCGTTTTATTCAGAAGAACCTGAAGCTTCAGTCTGCATATTTAAAGTCACTATTTTACATCTGCTTCTTCTGAAAATGGATGAAATTTCCAGAATATTTAAAAACAAATACCTTTTTTCCTTAAATGTAGATTCTGTTTTATGTTATTGAAGGCCCCTCTTGCTTATTACAGATGTCACTGTATTTCATCCAGTTGTTAGATGGACTGTTAGGAGGAAATCCTTACCACTGACCCAAATAATGCGAAAAGACACCATTGACCACAAAGCCCACAGGATTTATCAGCATAAAGACATATCATCAAGCTGAGAAAGGAATCAAGACTTTCAAAAGAAACAAGATCACAAACATGATGGCCGGCAGTCCATACTCCAAAATCTCTTTCCAGGCCAGCTGCTCATCAGTGAGCAATCAAGAATTAGCTTACCTGTAAGCAGAGCCGCCGACAGGGGGGGTACACCAGGACAGCTGTCCTGGGCCCTGAGTCAAGGGGGGTCCAGTGGGCCCTCTAACTTTTAAATATTCTGTCTGAATAGGAAGTCAAAATACATATTCATAAAAACTTTTAATATTATATTTGACTCATATTAGAATATTTTATTTTCATATTCCTAGTTTTCCATGCCATAGTCATCGAAAATTATTTTAATTACCCTCCCTAAAATCAAAAACGATTTAGTCCAGTCAGTGTCTCCTTGGTCTGATGAGATAAGAGAAGAACTCTGAAAAAACAAAACTTCTGACATCTGAAAAAATTTTTAGGTCAGCTCTGACGGAGCGCCAGAATCACTCCAAACAACTCCTGGAAGCAGGAGTGGAAGTCGGCCGGTCCCACATATATCCACTGCTACATCTGGGACCCAGGAGATGGCGTTGAAGGAGAAGACCTACCACACTGGCAGTGGGCTCTGCTGAACCACCTATGTACTGGGGTTGGCTGCTTCAAATCACCTATGAAGAAGTGGGGCCTGGCAGTCAGCACACCATACGAGTGCGGGGAGCTAGAGCAGACTGCTGATCACATAATCACCTGTCCCCTGTACAGACCACCTTCAGAGGATGGTCTCTTCCAAGTGGGACCAGAGACGAGGGCGTGGCTGCATGACACTGAGTTGGACATCTGATGACGATACACGAGAGAAGAGAAGAAGAGGGTGCCAAACTCTGTACAGGAGAAAACTGACATACTTTTTTAATGTTTTGAATATGTAAGTGAAATGAAATGCAGAGGAAATCCACCAAACCTTCCTGTGGGATTTTGGATAGGTCTGTTCATGTGCGTTCTTGCCCACTAAAACCATGAAAATAGCGCTCCACTGACTGAGCTGCACTTAGGCCTGGTTTGGGCTGGCGAAGGCACACGTTCACTTCATATGACACCAAAATTGCAATGTACCAGCGCTTTTTTACCGACACACCCGTTGTTGCTGTCATTTGTTGTCGCTCTTTCTTTTAAGTCCAGTTTGCACCAAAGATTCATGACAAGACCAAACGGCTGCAGGGAAAGTTGCAGCAGTGTAAACTGCTCCGTCTCAGTTCAACTCAAGCCGCTGACGGTGTCGCCTGTAACTCAGCTTGTCAAGTCGCCAGAGGCCAGTTTTAGAACGTAAGGCACATCACTCGTTTCAACAGCCAATCAGCTCATAGGGAGGTCACCTGCACAGCGTCGAGCAACCAATAGGAATATGCGATTTCTGAAAAGACTGTGATTGGTCGAAAATACCCCGTGATGCTCTGAATACAGAGCCAAGGAGAGAAGCGGAAGACCGCCTAGATAAGCTCGATGAGGTTATTTAATTGGACTGCTGTCCGTGTCCCAGTATATGAGGAAATGAGGGAGAATCGATTTATGGAGGGAAAATATGTCTGACTCCGCTATGGTAGTTGGCGATATGCCCCATTTAGATAGTTGCCAGTGGACCTTCTTCCAGTTGACCAAACAAGCTACAAACAAGTTAGCAAGCAGCAAGTAGGTTAATGTCGAACAGTGGAAACATGGACAACTTCAGGGCGCTGTAAGCTTGGTATCAATGCTTTACTTTTGGTACAAGTTAGATGCACACTACCCCTGGTACTTAAGATATTTTAGTATTTTTTCCCAGCTTTCTTCTACAACTTTATGCTGTTTGAGTTCTGGGTCAAAGATGCCGTGAGGACTATTAATCATGTGCAGAACACATAGTCCAGGTATGCCATGGTCAGGCTACAGGATATTTTTGTCTGATAAAATGTTCTCTGTGTCAGATTAGGCTATTAAAGAATCATAAATTCTTGCCATGTCGTGGCCAAGAGACACAACAGACTACACCTTGCTCCCCAATCAATCATTGTTTGCAATCACAACGTTGAGATGTCACCAAAAACGAAGCGCATGCTACTGACTACTACTACAGACAAGCCATCGAGAGAGCAAAACAAAAAATCAGACATGCTCGTTTCTCTGTTAGGACATCGTAAGGCGTAGATACGGTGTCAGTTGTCGTCCATTATGACACACTTCTATTAAAACAAACACAAACTATTAAAACAATCAATTGTCGTGCCTGATGCTTATTGATCGTCTCTGAGCTCAGCTTCGGGGTTGACTATTATCGGGCTAATATGGTGTAGTCTGGCCCCGACATTTGGGTCTGATTGACTTGTATACATGCAAAAGTAAACTGACCCCAACTGCATTCTCTAGTTGTGTTTATCCTTTTTTTCCCTTTTTTTTTTTTTCTGACATTGTGTAAACGTACTAAGTGTCAGTAAGAAGTGCATGTTGTTTTTTTTTTCAGTTTGGGGCTCCAGTAGTCTAAAGCAGGGGTCTTCAACTTTTTTCAGCCCAGGGAGCCCTTGATCAGTAGAGAAACAGATCAGCGACCCCCAGATTTAAAAAAACAAAAATTAGAAAAAGTTTTGAATTTTACTGTTTTAACCTATTTTATACTCAGTCGTTATCATATTTGTAAAAAGTAACTTATTAGTGCCCATCAATATTAGAGTTTACTTTTAATTGAGTTTACTCAATCTAATTTTTATACAAATTTAAAAAAATTCCCAGATATAAATTATTTTGATGAAAACTTTTAACTATTTTGGGGGACCCCCTGCAGCACCTCCACAGACCCCCCAGGGGTCACAACCCCTGGTTGACAACCACTGTGCTAAACCGAATATTACAAATATAAACAGAATTATTTTTCATAGAAACCAGGTCCGCACATACTTTGTCTGAAAAACAGAGAGCTGAGAAAAGGTGAGTTCGAGCCCCTTTGGAAGAGAAAATTCTTACTTTGCGTCGTCTCTCCTGACGCCCTGACCTCTGTTATCACTGTACTCTGATTCTCTTTCTTCAGGTAACATATCTCCACCTGCTGTGGAGCCAGCGGGGTGGTCCGCTCTCTCGGCACAGCGTGGACGTCGTGTCATGCAGGATGTTCCTCTTCTGCCTTCATCTGATCCGTGGTGACGGCCCACACCAACCGGAACAACACAGTGGCCTTCATGCTCACACCTGACGTGTACCATCTGCTCACCTGTGAAGGTGTATGTGTTCGGCTGTCCTCCAGCATGGTGGCTCTGTGGTTCTAGCCTGTCTCCCAGGCCGTGGCATCCCCCCTCAGCACCGTGGCATGGCAGCCCTCACCTGGTCGACGCCCTCTACCTGGTCTGTGGGGACCTTGGCCTCTTTCCACAACCCCAAGAGAGACATCGACCCTCTGCTGGGTGAGAAAACCAACCAAAACTCCAACACAGTGTCTTCACAGCGTCGAATCGTGGCACCATGCGACACAAGGATAAATGCTTGTGAAAGATTTGATTTGGTTTTAGTCTTGTCGGTAGAAGACATTTGTGCATATTTGAAGATGCAGACTTCCTCTCCAACCATGTGCCTGCTTGTCCTGTCAGGTTTCCTCCCTCCAAAAGAGGGCGGAGCTGCGGTGGTGGGTGGGGAGAACAAGGTGGCTGAGCTCACCTTCAAGGACCAGATGGAGATGACGGTGAGGCAAGGAATCGTGGAGCAGTGCTGCCACCATCCCTGCAACGTCTTAGTCCTGCAGAACTACTAAAACTCAACTTAGCCTGGCTCTGGCTAGCCTTGCCTAGCATAGCATATCTTAGCTTAGCATAGCATAGCACAGCTTAGCTTCTTGGCTAACTTGAACCTTGCATCAGGGGAGCGGCAGTGCTGTTGTCTCTCTGAAAAAAAAAAACAAGTGCTGTCAAATGAAGTGCTGAGAATAACAAAAAAAAATTTTTTTTCCAGAAAATGAAAGTTTTGTAAATTGAGAGAAGACGTGTTGTTTTTTAATGTGTCTCTGCTGTCTTTATGGTCATACGTTCAAAGATTGACTGGGGTCAAAATGAGGGGGTGTTTGACAGAATATGATCCAGATAAAAACAAACCTCATGAAACGAGGAACAGAGTAAAAACAAAAAAACTAATGTGAAAAAAGAAAAAATGCTTGTTTTTAGTGAAATTGAAAAATAACAGGGCTCTGAAGTGAAACAGGCCTCTAGTATGACTGTGGTGTATTAAATGTGCAGCACCCTGAGTCATTTCTTTTAACACTATTAGAAATATTTAGATTTAAATATTTAATGTAATTATCACATGGAATTATAACACCTGAACCTCATTTTGTCCCTTTGTTTATCTCACAAGATTTCATTTCTTATTATTCTGACTTTATTACCTTTATCTTCAAAAAGGATACTTCAGGATCATTTACAAGTAATTACAGTGTTTTCACATATCTACCAGAAGGTGGCAGCAGAGGCAACAGTATGAGGCAGGAGAAAACTTTTCAGTGCTGGAGGAGGTACTCAGATAAATGAAAATATTAAAAGTCCTGCACTGAAACGGTTACTTGAATGAAAAGAATTCAGAAAAATATTGGATAAGTGAAGCACTTAAAGTGAGAGCAGAATACTTACTGCAGTAAAATGGTTAGCTGGTGGAGGTGGACCTTACTCTTAGCTAACTGTTTTATACAAGTACACGTATAATACTCAAGTACAAATACTTTGTTTCTGTACTAAAGTCAATTTTTCTACTGAGTATTTATTTTTCTGACAGCTTTTGACTTTCCTTCAAATGTCTGAACACAAATATCTGAACTTTCTCCTCGTCACATTTTCCAAACAGGCTTGTTACTTTAGTTTGATGCTTTCGTCTTTTTGGCTGAGCTCAGGATGCTTTACCAACCCCAAATGTCACACACACACACACACACACACACACACACACACACACACACACACACAGTGGCTCATCGCTCCTGTCAGTAATCACTGCAGACACACGCAGCTCCCGTCTGTCTGTTAACGTCCTTCACTGAAAACCCTTTCTTGTACTCTAAAGTGGTTTCAGTGTGAAATTTGCCTTGAAAATGGATGAAGGATGGTGGCACGATGGTATAGCGGTCAACACTGTCACTTCATAGCAAGAAGGTCCTGGGTTTGATTCCGGGCAGGGGCAGGGTCTTTTTGTGTGGAGTCTGTTGTACGTTGCATGTTCACTCTGTGTTCTCGTGTGTTTCCTCTGTGTGTTTGCTCCAGTTTCCCTGACCATCAAAAACATGCACGTTAGGTCTGTCTCCAGTCAGTAACCGTGACCGAGGTTCTGGCTAAAATCTGGAGTCGGTCCCTGGGCGTTGCACCGTGGCAGCCCACTGATCCTTTAGGGACGGGTTACATGTAGAGAAGACATTTCACTGTACACTGTATATGTGAGCAGTAAAGTACCTTTAGGTTTAAGTGATAATGTTGTTGTTAGTCTGATAGATGCTAACACGCTAACACCACTCACACACTGCAATAACAGAGCCGTGTTGTGATGCAGCTACATGGCCCCAGTTTGAACTCCAACATTACGTGACTTCAGCGAGAAAAATGGCACCACTGACACAGAAAGACATACAGAATTAATTTACTTATCACATGGAATTACAACACTTGAACCTCATTTTGTCTCTTACAAAACGAACTGTGACATTTCATGTCCGGCACAGAGATCAGTCCGCAGCATGTTTAGCGTAGCTTAGCATAAAGGTTGAAGCAGGCAACTGTTAGCTTAGCATGTTCAAAAGAGAAACACTTCACTGTGCAACAGCCCATAGTATGTATGAGTACGTGTTTTCAGCTATGGATGCACCATGTTAAAATCGTGT
>JAQFJA010000006.1:20875916-20887962 GCA_029874485.1 Naso brachycentron
TTTAGTCTGCTATAGCTACTGACCACCACTGAAACTCTCTTTTCAAAGTATTATAATGTGTCTTTCTACTTAATTGTAATTCCTTCTTCGTGCCGCTTGGTGGAACAGGTGATACAGATACCAAGGTTACCAAGGTTACCAGGTAGCCGGGGCTTGTCGGGGTGGGGCGGGTCAGGTGTCACTTTGTTTACCTCCTTCACTGCTTCCCTGTGAGCGCAATCGGCGATCACAATGAAGTCATACTAACCTGTAAAGAGGGGAGAGCATCGTTTCAATGCGCCCAGGCGGATTTTACTGTCACAGAATCCGTCATTTGTGGCGCAGCGCTCCGGCAGAAAGTGTTCCGAGACATTTCGAGGATTTGGGGGGCTGCGAGGTCCCGGGTCGGTGCTGCGTTTCTGCGGATTGTTTCCCAACAAAGCGACACGATGCGAGATGTTCTGCTGAATAATGAGACGTGCCGGAACGGTGAGAACAACTTCCCTAATGATTTTCATAGTTATCATCAACAGGGCCGCACATCTCTCAGCCGATCTCCTGGTTCCTCTGTGTGAGTGATGACGCTTCAAATAGTCCTGACGTTTGTACACCACTTGAGTAATTAAACTGGATACTTATTTATGCATCTTCTTCACTTTATATCAGTAACAAAAAGTTTCTCCCCACCATATTAACCTGTCTCACAGTTGTGGGCCCACAGCATTGGTGATTAACTAAGGACATTTGATCGAGTAGCATTACTGTACAAATGTATGCAGTTAGAAAGTGTTTAAAGTGCCTCAGTTTTATCTTAGGGGATCATAAAGCCTGTTGTCTTGAAATCCACTGAAAACTGATCTGAAAAAAAAAACAGTGTTTAAGCTAAGAGATGGGCCCAGATACACTTGTAAAACAGCTTGACCTGAGTCTTGTCTTGAAGGACCCCAGAAATTCAACGGAAAATTAGACTCTTAAGATGTTTGGCTCAGTAATGAAAACACTGAATTAAAGGAAGTTTTGTGACTCATTTTAAATGTGGTTGAGTTTAAAGGGATGAGTGTAACGCTTTGTTTAGCAGGCTTGTAGTTTCCTGGTCAGCTGGGAAAAAAGAAATGTTGCTGAATAGAAAGCTCTGTTTGAACTCAGTGCTCATGATACCTTCTGACTTCATTCTCTATTGACTATTTGTTAAATTAAATGCTTGGAAGCAGATAAATGTTACACCTCTTTTTCAGCTGATCTGCTCTGGGCTGACTGAAAACAATCAAATGGAGTTAATTTAAGTTTAGGCCTATGTAACATGTATTTAGAGCCAAGTGATTTAATTCTTTACAGGAAAAATCACTTAAGTTAATGGGACATTAACTTTATAAATCAAAGAGCCTTACAGTTAAGCATATTTCCAATGATTTAGTTTAAAAGAGCATCACAATGAATGATTCACGAGGTGATGTGACCTCCATCTTTCACCTTTCTTGGTTTTGCTTTATAATACTTGGTTGTAATATATCGAAACTTCCTCTATCAAGTTGATATTGAAGTTTTTATTGGACCTTAAAATCTTGGTCTGCTCTTGTGTTTGAAAGTAATCCAAACTGTTGCACAGTCAGTGTAAACTGAGGCCTCGGTGTTGACAGTGCAAACATTGAACTGCTCTGCCTGGTTATGCGAGCTTTCACCTCTCCTCATATTCTGTACAGCGGTCAAACCAGTATGACTCAACCCTTCACTGGTCACAGAAACTCACGGAGAGAGAGCAGAAACACTCGGCAAACACACCAGAAACATGTTCGATATGGTTCTGCTGGTGTTGGTCAAATTCATGAAACAGTGATTTTGCCCATCTCCGCTCAAAATGACAGTTGCCGTTCATTTTTCTAAATATGATGGGGTTTGAGATGATTGATAGGACAGAAAAGAAGAAAACATTATTAGACAGAAACACACAAAATGAGCTGCACAGATAAAGCTTGATTTTAACTCCAGATTGGTTGCCTTGTTTTAGAATCCAGCTGATGTTCAGTTTGAGATCACAATATCTGATTAATCACCCGATTAATCAATAATCTCACTCGTGCACGATTGGTTGGTTGGATTCAGAAGCTGTCATTTCCAACATGGCTGCTTTGTGAAGCTGCAGCGAACAATCACTTTCATTTTTGATTAATCTGCCAATTATTTTCACGATAAATTGATTGTTTATTCTGTGAAATGTCAAAAGGTGTGAAAAAGGCTCATCTCAGTTTCTCAGGGCCCCGTGTGACGTCTTCAAATTGCGTCTTTTTTCCAAACAACAGCCCAAAAGACAAAGACTCCCCATAAAGCATCAAATTGTCTCACCTAAGAGGTTTAACCAGCAATTCTTTTTACTTTTTTTTTTGAAAAATGACTGAAGTGAATTGTTGCAGCTTTTTGCTGTTAAATGATAAACAAGCTATTTTAACATTATGCCACTGTTATTTAAGAAAAAATAAGGTTGCAGTCTGACTGAGCTGTGATCAGACCATTTTTTCTTGCATTTCTCTCTGTTTTTGTTGACATTGGTGAGGGCGCTGCCATCTTGTTTAAAGCTGCCATTGGTAACTTTTGCTAATGAGCTAACAAGCTAACGTTGGCTGTGGCATGCAACTCCCCCCTCCCCAGTTTTACCCCAAAGTTACCATCTGCAGCTTTAAATGAACTTCATTGTGTCTGTAGAGTGTGAGCAGCAACTTCACAGGTTCTGGTTGAGTGGAAACAAATCAAACAAATGCAGATGTGAACTGCACATTCAAGTTCCCCTCAGGATGAATTGTCGGAACAAATACCTGCAGAACTAAAGACAATCTCATCAGCCTCCACTGTACGTTGTGTTTAGTGCTAGTAAGCTAACGTAAGCATGCTAACACACTAAGTAAGGCGGGGAATGTCGTAAACTTTATAGCTGCTAGACATGAACATGTTTTTTTGCAGCTTCCAGGACAAATAAGGGGGAATTTTTTTCTACCTTCCACAAATGTGAAATGAAAAAAAAAAAACAAAACAAAAAAACCTATCAAACAAACAAGCAAAAAAATCCTGTCTCAATAAAATGCAGTCAAAACATTTTTAAAGTCAAAATCAGAAACTCTCTGATTGGATAACAACTCAGCAAGACAATAAATCTGATCAGACTGCAGAAGATACTTTTGACATTTGGTGCTGCTCAAACATTTTACATGCAACTCACTAAATGATCGAGTTTCTATACCCCTAAACTCTCATGTACGTGTATTTATATGTTTGCTGTCCTGGAAGCTGAAGCAGGAACTCTGCTGAGGGTCCAGATGAAAGAATGAAACTCAGAATGAAACAGCTCACTGGTCTCGACGCTCTTTGTCTCTGCAGCCTCTGTGCTCAGGTTGTGGTGCGGCTCTCAGTCTGCAGTGTGTTTCCTCAGTGGAGATCAAACACCGTTCCACACACACCTGGGCAACAACACTTATACAACAGGTACAGCCACACACACACACACACACACGCAGCTCTTACATATCTCTGTTAATGGATGGGAGCGGTGTTTATTTAGGACTGAGCTGAGACTCTTTGCTTGTGTGTAAACATCCTTGACTTAAAAAAAAGGCGAAGACAACGTCAATACACAGACAAAAGATTTTATCTTTAAAACTAAAAGCAAAGACAGTGTTGGTAGACTGACTACTAGCTGAATGAATGTTTCAACATGTTTGCAACGAAAATAAACTCATGTGTTTATTTTTTCTGCAGTGGAAAAATAAGATCCTCATTTAACAATCAGAAAAGATCTTCATACTTCCTCAAAGCACACAGTGCAGTTAGAAAGAAGAAGAATAGTGACACATGTTTTTTTTATTGAGTAGAATGATTTTTAATGAACTTAACAATGAGGTTGAAGTTGCTGTACAGTCTGACACTGTGGGATTAAACTGATGGAAGTTTGTCCTCATAAAATGCTTAAAAAAGTCACTAATATCTCCAGTGGTTCATTTTAGACTTTATGGTGAGATTCAAATATGAACAGCTTATATGTCACAGTCCAACTTTTCTCAGCTCTGATAAAGTCATTGCACGCACAGACTGCCGGTGCACGCCCTCATGAACGCACACTGAGCTGACCTGATGTTTGTCGCCAGATTTACAGGCGGGCGCCTCTTACAACCTGTGGCTGGGCCTGACTCTGGCCCTGCTATCCGCCTTCCTGATTGCTGGGAGCGTCATTCTAAAGAAGAAAGCTCTCATCCGATTGGCTGAGAACGGTCACACCAGAGCGGGTGAGTTGAGCGGGATGTCTGAGCTCATACGAGGCCTGTCTGAGGCTGGTGCACACTTACAGAAGGATTTTTTTTAAATAGAGTTTGTCCCTCATTCATTGTGCTGTGTTATAAATTCAGCGCTTAAGCCGTGCTGGCCAATAAGAGGCGTGATAAAAAGGTATTACTGGCAGGATAAGTGCAGCTAAATGTTTGACTGGCTCTCGTCCAAATCCTGCAGCGTCAACAGTGTTGACCGTGTTGTTGGATTGTAGGAACACGTAGTGACCTCTGTAGTGCATTCTGACACGTCTTTCCTCAGTGTAATAAAAGAGTGACTAACAAGTGACGACCTGAAATAAATATACGGTTATGTTTCAGTTTGATAAAGACGCACTGATGTTGTGATGACTTTGCGTTTTCTTTAGCAAATGGATAAGCAAGCGGTTTAAAAAAAAAAGAAAAACATGTTAGAGTAAGACACTGTTTGGACTTTTGATATCAGTCCCTGTGTGTTATGAAACAAGCAGTCAAATAGAAAGTTGCTCAACCTCGACTAACCAGTTCACATATCTTTGTATCTTTGAGGGGTCACGGAGAACAGCTGCCTAACTGGAAAGTCAAATCAAATTCTCAGATTTCATGAGGATGCTGTATAGTGCTCATGTCTATTTGTTAAAAAGATATGGTCATCGGAATATTCTAAAGTTATTTTCATTTTTATTTAATTATTGTTATTTTTAATCTGGAGTTCTGTAAGTGCTTCCTCGTGATCATTAATTGTCTCCAAACCTCAAGATGGAGTTTTTCTTTTCTTCTTTTCCATAAAAAATAATCTCACATAATGTTGTTTCCTCAATCAATCAACATTTATTTATATAGCCCTTTACCACAACCTAAGGTGACCGAAGTGCTTTACAATTAAATCAAAATAAAAACATACAATAAGATCAAAAAAAGGTTCATAAAAGACAGAAATAAAGTCACACAGCACTACTATTAAAATCTGTAAAATCAGAAAAGATATTTAAAAGACAGAAATAAAATGTCACAGCACTACTAGGTATTAAAAGCCATCCTGAATAAATAAGTTTTGAGCTTTGAGCTTTTTTATATGTAAAATATGACTCTCTCTCTCTCTCTCTCTCTATTTGTGTATTTGTGTGTGTGTGTGTGTGTGTAGGTGATGGAGGCCATGGTTACCTGAAGGACTTGCTGTGGTGGGGAGGCTTGTTAACCAGTAAGAACTTTGTTATCCAGCTCGACACATTAATGGCTGGACAAAGAGGGAAACTGCTAGCACAGCTATATTAAAAGTGAAAGAAATACAACAACAACCAAAAATACCACTTAATACCTTCAATCAAATTCCAGATGTTGTGGGAACTGACTCATTGAACTTTTGTCTGAAAACTCAGCTGGGTTTTGATAGTCGTGTAACAGTTTCCCTTTGCTTCTAGTCTCTGTGCTAAGCTGGGCTAAACACAACCTTGCCCCTGTGAAACTGATATCCATCTTCTCATCTAACTCTGAAAAATACAAACATATCTTTCAAAAATGTTCAGTCTTCTACAGTTGAATGTAAAATATGTTTTTGTGAAGCCTCATCATTGCAGATGTTACAGTTACTAATTGCTGCTCTCAAAAAGTAACTGAATTACTAAGTTACTGCATATTAAAAATAATTAGTTCGTTGGAAAAGTAACTTTTGTCTAGCTTTTTTGTTTTGCTTTAATACTTTTATTAATGAACGCATTACTTTAGGCACGGACAGCAGAAAAGCTTTGATGGCACACCTTAATCCTCTGAAATTGTTGGCTATTTTCACATAAAGTAGGATAACGAGTAATGACTGGGGATGGGGATCGGTAGTTTTTGTTCATATTGATACAGTGGTTGAGACTTCTTAACAATCTGACTCTTTATTGATATCACAATATATACTTTTCCATTTCTGGGTAGAAAGACAAGACGATAATATGTTCATAATTCCATTTCTAAAATCCATTTTATTTTACTGGAAAAACAAATTTCTCTTCCAAACAACTTTGTTTATTCAAGCTCCTCACCAAAAGCTAAAATTTCTTTTTCTTGATTTTACATTCGGACAGGTAATAATAACTAGGTTTTTTTTTTTTTGCCTAATAGTCATTTTTTCTGACAGGACCTTGAACACATCATAATTTAACCTCATAGCACCTCTTTTAGTTTGCTATTAGCTCTTATGCTGCCAATTTCAACACGGATTTCAACATCTGATCACTATTACTATAACTAACAAGACTTCCTACAAAGTTTGGGTGCACTTACCCCAGTTGCTTTGAGTGGAGGAGGAGAATGACTGTCCCGCAGCAGCAGCAACGTTTATTAATAGGCTGTTATTCACACCACGGAATTATAGAAAGAATATCTGGGTAGCATCTCCCTAGCGCTGCCATAAGGGGATGCCCCCCTAAAGAAAAATAAAATGCTTATATTTAAAGCTGAGATAAGCAACATTTGAAAATCAAGCTAGCTCTAGCATGAGACTCCTAAGGAAGCATCTCCACTGCACCCTCCCCTTCCTGTTTTTGCTCTGGCTCGCATTTTATTTTGTTTGTTGTTGTCACCAAAGATTCACGACAAGATGAAACAGTTGCAGAAAAAGTTGCGGCAGTGTAAACTGGTCCGTCTCAGGTCCACTCAGGCTAGCTGATGGTGTCTCCTACAGACGCTACTGTTGCCTGAGGCGAGTTTTAGAATGTTAGACACTTCACTTATTTCACCGGCCAATCAGTTCGCGTAAGAAGCACAGTGTAGGGCAACCAGTAGAAACACACGCTCTCTGAAATTTTCGTGATTGGCCAAAAATACCCTGTAACAGTGTGAATACAGAGCCACGGCGAGGTGCAGAAGTCTAGTGTTTTTTCAAATCACCTGACCTGCAATATGCTAATGATACGATAAGGATTACACCAAAAATAAACTGCTTACCCCAACTTTAAGCGTTGGTTGCATTTATGTTATACACCTAGTGCACTCGTTTCATTGTCAGATGTTTCCATGTTTGCATGTGGATTTTTCAACCTTGCATGTGGCTGCTGTCTTTCTCTGCAGTGGGAGCAGGAGAGGCCTGTAACTTTGCTGCGTACATGTTTGCTCCGGCCACGCTGGTGACGCCGCTGGGAGCTCTGAGTGTCCTCATCAGGTAACTGTAGTTCTCAAAGTTCAATTCACGTTTCATTCTAACTGCACTCGATCAGCACCAGTGTACTGAAAAAGCTCTCAAGGTAAACACAAAGACAGGCAAAGGTCGCACAGATAGACAGATACTCTATTCTGAAACCACATGGAGAGGTTTACTCACTGTGTGTGTGCACGTGTGATTTTAATCTGTGTGTTTCAGTGCACTTCTGTCCTCCTACCTGTTGGGGGAGGTGCTGAATTTGGTGGGGAAGCTCGGCTGTTTTCTGTGCGTGCTGGGAAGCATCTTGTTGGTTCTTCATGCCCCTCAGGAACAGGAAGTGACATCACTGCGGGACATGACCAACAAGTTGCTGGAGCCTGGTGAGTGTTCACATGCAGTTCATGTGGTTACAGTTGAACTGTTGTGATAAGCTGAATTATTACATCACCTCTTAATTATAAACCTGACTTTACTGATTGGATCACTGTACTGAGATGCTCCATTCTGGCACAGTTGGCAGAAATAACTCTCTTCTGTGTATTTGTGTGTGTGTGTGTGTGTGTGTGTGTGTTAGGTTTCCTGGTGTACATGTCAGTGGTGTTGGTTCTGTGTGCGGTTCTCGTGCTGTATTTCTGTCCGCGGGCCGGTCACTCTAACATCCTCGTCTACATCAGCATCTGCTCGCTGCTTGGAGCCTTCACTGTCTCCTCTGTGAAGGGCCTCGCTATCGCCATCAACACCGGTGAGAGACAAGATACAGCACCATGTTTTTACACCTTAAGAAACATCGGATTAGTTTATTAATTTTGGGATTACAACTGATATATATGAAAAAAAAAAAAGTAGTATAAAAGCTTTAGTATCTCTAGAGGCCGCTGTTTGATACATGGCTGCAAGTGATGTCACTCGAGTCATTATGTGTTTTTGTGCATATACTGGTAATGGTTTTGTACCAGGCTGCACAAGTTTATTTCTGTGGTGAAGTTGAGCATTTAGTGTAATGCAAAACGACTCACAACACTGTAGCTCCCCCCCCAAAATATAGATTTTTTTAATCTAGTTAATATTTTTAAATGCATGAACTAAATAAAAATATATGTTTTATTGGGAGATACAGTGTTGTGAAAACTTTTGCATCACACCTCTTGGATTTTTACAACTCAGCTCCTGAAGCGATTGGTGTACATGTGCCTGCTGTTTTTTCAAGTTGACCGTTTTAAAATGGAACTCAATGAGGATTGACTCTCATTTGGAGGCAGCCTCAAGTGGCCATTTGAAGAACTGCAACATCTTTTTTTTAGCCCCAGGGGGTCTCTGCTTGGTTTGGATTAAAGAAATGTGGCCAAAGCTGCACTCTGGTCTGCAGTTTAGTTGCATTATGGGTAATGTAGGCATCTGGTTTCGACACGATTTTTAAAAAATTGGATCTCTGAGTCTGAGTGACTGATTTTTCACCTTTTTTTATTTGTCCATCGTGAGTTTGGCAATTTTTTTTTTTTAAGTAAAACAGTAAATATAAGCAAAAACTCAATTAACAATCATTATACTCTTGTTCTCTTTCTGTCTAGTCTTTTATGATATTTCAGTGCTTGCTAATCCTCTCACCTGGATCCTGCTGCTCACTCTCATTGCCTCCGTTATAACACAGGTGAGCTGTAAAGTTCTTTTTATCGTCTTTTTTTAAATGACAAAATAACTGTGGTGTCTATTTTAAATCTTAGCTCAGACACTAAATTAGAGATCACAAATAATATTGGATGAGACAGAATTCGTTATTTGACTTTTGTGCGTCCTCACAGGTGAACTACCTGAACAAGGCTCTGGACACCTTCAACACTCTGCTGGTCTACCCCATCTACTACGTCCTCTTCACCTCTGTGGTTCTGTCCACCTCCATCATCCTCTTCCAGGAGTGGAGTAGCATGGCGGTCGTGGATGTTGTCACAACGCTGGGAGCCTTCCTGGTCATCGTGGTGGGCGTGGCCATGCTCCACCTTTTCAAAGAGATGCAGGTCAGCAGTCGTTTTTGTGGCAAAGAGTTCGCTTAGATGTGACACAAGAATAAAACCTCTTTGGATGTCTGCAGGTGACCATGAGGGAGCTGACCAATCAGCTGTCTCAGCCCATGGAGAGGGAGGGGCTTGCAGAAGAGATTTCAGCAAATAGAAGAGCGGACGAAGATGGAGAGAAAGGAAGAAAGAGGAATAAAAAGGAGGATAAATATGGATTGATGGACAACATAGTGATAGAGAGTCTTCCTCCTATGAGAGAGGAAGGACCAAGAGTCTTCATCATCAGCTGAAAGAGACAGAAGAAGAAGAAGAAGGACGCAGGTTTGTGGTTTCTGTCTGGACTTTGTAGTTCAGACTCACTGATGGATATTAATAATGTTATGGACTGTTTTAAAGGTCAAATCCTCTATTGTTTGGCGTTTAATTTCACCTCTGAGGGGAAAGCTTTCAGACGAACACATGAACCTACAGTCAAGATCCTGGACAGAAATCTGAGGAAAACTCTGA
Source organism: Naso brachycentron (assembly GCA_029874485.1). Taxonomy (NCBI): domain Eukaryota; kingdom Metazoa; phylum Chordata; class Actinopteri; order Acanthuriformes; family Acanthuridae; genus Naso; species Naso brachycentron. The sequence continues at coordinate 20,885,828 of JAQFJA010000006.1, forward strand.
CCCCATTTAGACGTAATCAGCTCAAGCGTCTCAAGCAGTTTAGATAACTACTTCGTATGAAAGGGGGACATGAATGCATTTTGCAAGCATTAAAAAGAGATTACAATCTACAATCAAACGAGTACAAAAAGACGCAAGGCGTTTCAACTGAATGTCAGTGTTCTAAGTCACGTCTGCACGTTATCGAGGTATGAGACATTTGAGAAGAAAAGTCTTAGTGGAGCCACAGTTAATTTTTATGTAAAAAAAAAAAAAATGACACAAGGAGAAGCTCTGCTCTACCTCTTTTTTCCTCTTGAAAGTGGTCAGGGATGTGTCCTGTGATTCAAGAAAATCTTTTATACATGAAAACATAATTTCACTCCCCATCAGTAATTTTAGTAATCAGCTTTCCTCATTTCAGCAAAGTATTTAATTTTGTGTAGGATTCAAAGGACATGACTGGTGGTCAGTATTTCTTAATGTCAACAAATCACATGAAAAACCCTCAAACTAACAATGTGTTTGACTCTCAAAGCCCACTGACTTCTCTCCCCAGTCTGTGGCACTTAACTGCTCAGCACTGCAGCTGATAATCAGTTCTGAATAAATAATAACCAGCAGGATTTTTTAGGTCACTCACACTCTCACACACACACACACACACACACACACACACGCAACGGCAGAAGTGTAATTTGAGAGCAGCGACCTCAGCACACATTACAATGCTCCATGACGACAAAACTTGCTGCCATAGTTCCAACGATGTTCATACATTTGTCCCAAAGTTCATTCTCAGTATAAAGGCTGATGAACGCGTTGGTCTATCGCACTACAAGATCATGATCATCTTTCAGTTTCGGATGTCACACTGAGAGCGATCAGATCAGTTAATCTGGTGTTTATTCATTATTTATTAGATTTAGTAGCTTTTGTTGCTAAACTCTGATCTGTGGTTCTCAGTTTTGATTCGTGTTTAATTTTCTTTATGCAGGTAAATGACACAGATCACATGATGATGATAGAAAGAGAATAAAAAATCACATTTATATAGGGTGAGTTTTCATCCATATCCTCAACATCATGTTCAAAGATCCAAAAATGAAAATCATTGTTAATTAAAGTTTATTACAAAATAAAAAACGCAAGTTTTAGCAGATATTCACCACGGAGGGACTATTTTCTCTTCTCAGCAAACACAACACGTCACTGTGAATCACTGACTCTCATCGGATATTCAGGGCCGACCAACGCTACCTTTTGCTTTAATGGCTCTAAAACACTAGTTTATTTTATAGATTTTAATGGGTTTGTTGACAGTAAGAAAAATAAGTTTTTTGTTTTGTTTTTTTGTTTTTTTGTTTTTTTGTTTTTTTTTAAAGAGAAAAGAGAGGTAATATGAAGTAAGGGTGGAAACTGAATTATTAACGTGTTGTAACATTTCAAAGAGATAATTTCGTGGCTCTTTTTTCAGTTTTATTTTAACACCCAAACAAATTGGAGCATCTCATTACTTCATATACTTGAATAATAACAGTGATCTTGTTTCCGACTGTAAAAATGTTAAATATTGCGATCTTAATTGGTGGAAGTTCCTTTTTGTTGTATTTCAAGTCTCAACAGTGAGATTAAGAATGAGGTATTTCTTGTTACACCACTGCTGAAATATTTCGACACTAAAGAAGAGCTGAGCGAACAGAGCTGAGCGAGTGGTTAAGCTTGCTTTATTGTAACGCAAAACAAACATTTCTTATCTGTAGACATTAAGACCTTTTCTGTAGACGATAAGATGCTGGTTTTCTGCTCTTTCTGGTTTCAAGAAATAATGAGCAAGTAAGACGTCTTTTCTACTTCTTCCTGTTAGTGACTGTATTCTGATTTCAGAGCCTCATGTTTCTATTGTTACTGTTCTCGTCTCTGCTGATGACCGGAGTCAATGATGCTGCCAGGACAGTCTGACCATCATTCAGTGTTTATTTACAGCTTAACAAAACTTGTCCAGACGAGGGACAACACAAAAAGACTAAATCTAAAATGAGTTTTTTAACAGTGGAAATTTGACTTTTTAGAACTCCTTTGGTTCTTTCTGAGAGCAGGTTAACGTAACAGTCAAAAACCACATTAGTGACGACAGAAGGTGCAAAGATTTGGTT
>JAQFJA010000006.1:20913395-20927388 GCA_029874485.1 Naso brachycentron
AGGTGTATTGTTATAAGTGTATTCATAAAAGGAATGGATCTATAAAGGACAGGTTTACTGCTCTTCAACCCACACCTTGCTAAAATATTGTTCCCTGACCTCGTCATTTTATCTTTTGGTGTTGTTTATATAAGTTTTCATGTTGTATGTGTTTGTTAATAAGTTGATTAGTTCTTCTGCATGAATTTGAAGCTTTTGCAAACAATAGAGCCTTTTATACCAAGTCTAAGGCTGCATTCACACCAAATCAAGTAATCTAGCAAAAAAGCCCCGCAGGTTTTCTCTTAAATTTGAATGAGGCTTGTCCGTTTCGGCTGCAGCGCTCTGAGAAACGTAGCCCTATGTGATTCTGTGATAGCTAGTAATGGGGGCCGTTTTCTAGGGATCGACCGCCACCCTTAGACTAGGGGAGGAATAGAGCGCACAACTTGATGTCACACAATGGATTCTGTTTAGTGACACTCCGACCGCTGGACAACCCTGCAGCGTTTCATCAGATCACCTGATTTGGTATAAATACAGCCTAAGTCCTCAACCATTTGATTTACATTGTCAGATCCTTGCCTGTGTCTCTAACTGAAAATAAAACATTGCACTTAGATGATTCAGGAGAATGCCCAAATTGAACCCATGCTACTTCGCAGTTACAGGAGCCAATTCAGAAGAATCCTAAAAAATAATCTCTCTTGGAAGTCTCTCTGTGGACATGTCCCAGTCACGACATACTATGTAAAACTTTGACATGCTAGGGAGACAACAAATCCACACTGGCCTAGGCTCACAGAGGGATTCTCCAGGACAAGCTGAAGAGTTTTTGTGGATTATTAAAACACTGGGAGCACGTCTGTAAGTAGTTGCATGTAAACTGATTGATGAATGACTGACTTGTGTTGAGTCCAGTGATCAGCTGTGGCAGAGGCGTTAGTTTCTCATGACATAAAATGTCTGCGATGCATATTTAGGAGATGAGAGAACATTTCCATATGGTCTGGGTTGGAAAACAGTAAATATATCCTATGACTGGCTAATGTGCAGCTAAGATCGACTTGCATTACTTTCCTTTTACCTGATTTAAAAAAAAGGTGGAACAACAGTCAAATATTTTGAATATCAAAACAGAAAGAATCGGTCTGATATCAGGCAAAACATGTTGAATTTCCTTTCAAACTTTATGAACACCCAAAAGTTGCCTGTTGTTCCCCTTGACATATCAGAAATGATCAAAACTATAAAACACAGGCAGCGATGACGTTTCAATTGTGATGGCAAAGAAATATTAACATAAAAATGATCAGTAATGAGTCAACCAGTAAGTCTTCAGTTTGAATGTCATGTTAGGATTGCAAAAGAAGAAGAGTTTTGTTACAAAATGCATTATTTATGATTTAGAATAATAAAAATTTTGATAAGAATTTAGTATAAACCATAAAATAGTCCAGTTGCAATGTGGCCAAGTAAAAAAAAAAAAAATGTATGAAAAAAGAAATTTCACACCTTGAAACAAAACTCTCCACGTTATGCATTTTAAACATTAGCACAATCATTTTAAGTCTTAGTTACAGTGATTCTGCAACAGCAAATGAAGCAGCAGGAGCACAAGAAGAACATACGATGCTGCTTGATGGAGTTTTATGTGCGGAGACAACGAATTGTTAGTGCTGAGAAATGGTCAACCCAGAGACAGAGTCTGTTCAGCTGGAACTCGTCAGTTGGTGTTTTTTATGTGCAAAGGTGATCATTCAGTATGCTCGGCATTCAACTGGCTTAACACAACTGTGTTGCTAGGCAACTGACCACAAAAACTGACTCCTTCGTGGTTTCTTTTGAAAAATGGTGAATGGTTTTGTGCTCTTTGCTTCTACAACTTCACACTTGCAAGAAGAAAACATACAGATAACAAAAGTGAATAACAAGGCAGAAATTCTCTCTGAGAAATCTGTTTTACACGAACCTCAAACCCATTTTACTACAAAGGCAGAATGTCAATGGCAGAATGCTCGGCTCTGTTTGCTGTCCATGTAAAATTAATTGATATTATTGGAGCCTCACACATACACATACACTTTTTCAACTGAATAATTTTAAACATGGATGAACATACATATCATTACATTCAGCGTGTGCTAATCTCATCTCTGGAGTAATTTCCTTTCTCTGACTCTGGGTTGGCTGTAAAATGCTGATGCGGAGCAGAAAGAATGAGAACAAGATGTTCTCTCACAGAACATCTGATTAAAACAAGGACAAATTCCACTGATGTCTGAAACAGAATAGGAAACACAACACTTTTAAATGCTGCTGTCAGGTAAAAGTAAAATCACCCAAACTTTAGTTTAGATAATACTCATGTTTTAGCTGAGGTATGTTTCTTGTTGATGTTTATTTTTGATTATTAGCTTTTAGGGACAGTTATCTTGCGTGCAGCTGCCATTTCAGTGCTGAACTGATGTTGACAGAGAACATAAATTCTTTTATACTTAATTCAGTTGTGCCAACAAGTGATTCTTCTAATCGAGTTTCGAGTTATATGTAAACCAGTTTAATAATTTAAATAGTGGTTTCGTGCACTGAACCAGACAAAGGAAAACAAGTAAGGAATAAATGAGAAAACTGAAAGATTGTCTGTTGAGCATCACAAGGTCATTTCTAGGCTGTTGTTGATTCTGTAGCTTGTTGTGTCGGTGTTCTGGGGTTTGTGGCACATAATCAGAAGGATACGACTTGTTTCTTGGGGGGGGCGCAAAGTGTTTGATGAGGTCATTCGTGATGGTGACATGGAGGCTGTTTTGCTGACGTAAGTGGTGGTGAAAAAAAGCACTAGGAACCTCTAATCAAGGAGAAACTACATTTTCAAATTCCGTCAGCATCACGCCTTTACATCACATAGTGCTCAGAAATCTGTTTCATCTCCACACTGACTTTATTTAAAGGTTTAGCTAATCTGTTCAGTGTCTTGTAATTATAAATGTCAGATAAATGTAGGGGAGAAAAAAAGTACAATATTTCCCTCTAAAATGTATTTGCCTAGAAGTATTAAGCAGCATGTAAAGGTAAATACTTACATGAGGGACGAATACCTGAAAACTGTCAGGTGGATGTGAAGTGGTCACTGGTTGGACATGAAAGGACACACTGTGACTTCAATAGAGCTTTGGTATTCCAGGTGGTTGTTGGCTGCTTGTTGCTTGTTGGCTTAGATAATCAGTTACCATGGTGATTCTGTGTGGTTGTGAAGGTGTACTGTAACCAGAGACGGTGGAACGTGAGACCTCTCACTGACCGTTCATTTCCTGTATCAGTGTCAAATGGGTTTCACCGAAACCCATTCGCGAGATTTGGGAACCGGTGCTTCCTGCCTTGCTTCGCAATGGACGTAAACGTGCATTTAAATGATCTCATAGGTGAAACCGTGAATTAAAAGTTAAAACTTACATCAAACAAATATCATATGACCCAAAATCCATCTGTTTTAATCCATTCACACAACGTTATAACACCTTTAGATGGGGCAGACAGATGGCACTTCCTAACTGTCTCCATGGGAGACGTGACTCCGCCCACTTAGGAGACTGGAAGTGTACGTACCACTTCACACCACTGGCACAGCCCAGCGTGGGGGATCTTGTGTTAATAATTGACTTTCTTTGCTTTAACTTATTTTGCGTCCAGTGTATTTCTGTGTTGTTAGAGTGTGAATTGTTTCAACAGCAGCTCAGTTTAACATGTGAATTGGTCAGTCATGTTTTTGAATGTATGAATGTAATGTCATTAATGTCAGTCATGTTTGAATGTAATGTTTTATCTGACAGCAGCAATGCTCATAGATAGATAGAGAGAAATATCTCTGTGTTAGCAGTATTAGTATTGAGGGGCAGACCGACAGGCAGGTTGGCAGTCAGACAGGCAGTACAGATGATGTGACAACAGACAGGCGGACACATCAGAAACAGACAGACAGACTGAAACACTGAGACAGACAGACAGGAAAACACACAAAGTGACAAGACAAACAAGAGAAAGAGAGGGACAAGACAGACAGAAGGACATATTAAGAGACTGACAGTTGGACAGAGACAGACAGACTGACTGACTGACTGACTGACAAACACAGACCATAAACAAGTCTAAAACAAAACTGTTCTGTGAGGGTCAGGTTAGTTTTATGTTTTCATGCATACAGACTGTTGAGATAAAAAGAAAAGATATGAAATCTGTCGTTTTCCATAAAATCTGCATGCACTCTACGACAGGTCACTCATCCGATGACTTCACATCAGTTTTCTGAAAATGTCCTGTGGGTCAGTTTGTTGCATGTTTGAACCAGTGATCTGAGCTCTGCAGAGGTGGGCACAAGTCATAGTTTTTCAAATCTTTGTTACTTTTAGTGCCTAAAACAAGTCTCAAGCTCTAAACCTTCTTGTTTCATAACATAATTTGCATGTCCACCTAAAAAGAAGACAAATTAATTACTATTACTTATCAATCACTGTCAAGAGACCCAGCAATGTCAACATAGCTCAATTTGCTTGATGACATCAACACAAAAAAACACACGTTGCCAAAGATTTTCCATCAAAATGCTCATTTCACTGAATCAGTTTGCTTATGTTTTAGCGCAGAATCAGTCAATCACATCATCTCTGTTTTGGGTGCTCACTCGTGTTGACGTAGTTAGAGAACGCACGAGGGCAATCACAGTACCGCCACCGGTGTCACTGTTGAGAGAGATTTTCTGAATGTTATGTATTCGGCCTTTAAGCAGAGTTATGATTTGAATACTGTGCTTGAGTTTAATTTTAAGGTAGTTGTACTTTACATGTGTATTTTAACTTAGTGCCACTCTATACTTCTATTACACTACATTTCAAATAAAGTAAAATATTTCACATTTTACTTTACTAAATATCATGGGGACATTTTAAAAACATGTGGCTCTCATGTGGCTCTCATCCTTTTTGACTTGTGACCTTTATTTGATCAAGTCATATGTGAGAGCCCATACCTCTGCAATTCAGCAAACACTGATTAGATCCCAGACCACGGGCACATTCATGTTATAAACGTAATAATAATAATAATAATAATAATAATAATAATAATAATAATATAGTTTAGTTCATGAAACTTGTCCTTGTTTTGTTAAATCTCCTTTTAAAACTTCATTTAGAAGTTTCATTCATTTACTTTTGATTTAAAACGATGAAAAACAAAACCTATAAAAGACAAATTTCTCTTTAAAAAGAAACCCCAGTTTATTAATAACAGATTATGTGAAATGTGTCAATGATGTGAATCTGTCAGCATGTTTGGTCTATTTCATATGCGCATGCTTGGTTTGATTGGCCTAATATCCCACAAAAACTGATTGAACGGGACATGAACATTGACTCCACATTCACTGTCCCCAAGACCCAGAGTGTACCTGAGGGGCGATCCTTTGGGCGTGGCCACACCGTAACCTTTAGAGTCCAGGTTGCCTCCGACTTTCATGGTGTCGCAGGGCTTCCTCTGCTCGATGTACTCGTTCATGGAGGACTCCAGCAGGTAGGCGTACTTCCCCTTCGACTTTCTCACTCTGCTCACACCCTCATTGGTGTTCTTGACGAACACTGAAGGGTCCGCGCTCCGCATGTAGGACCACATCTTCTCGAAGACTGCTATCTTTGACCGCTAAATTAGGAGAATATAGAAGAAACGAAAGAACCATTATGACGGTAGTGTGTATTCATGTTTTGTGGGACATTTGTGGAACAGGATGTTTTTTGTGTATCAGTTTGTCTAAATGTTCTAAAAATGTTTTGATGTAGACAGCAGCACATACTGTTCTTCATCGACACTGCCAAGTCCTGTTCAGCAAGTGCAGGTTTAAATTAAACCTTTTTTTTAACACCTCTTACTGATCTCAGAAATTCAAAGGCTACTTTTTTTTTCTCTTGAATAATAACAGCATCCAAAACTTAACATAAAATAGGGCAGAGGATTATAGACTGAAATAATACTAATAAAAAAATTTAAATTTTCCCCTTTGAGAGACTGAAACAGGATTATCTCAAGAGTAAAAAAGGATAATATGTCGTTACCCTGAAGAACTCTTTGGTAGAGCCTCCGTCCAGGGTGCCGTAGGCGATCTCTGTCTGCTTGGCCAGGTCCTCTGCACTCTCTATGGGGGAGACCATCCTCTCCACAGTGAGGAAGGCTGCCAGGTTGGCTGTATAGGAGGAGATGATGATGAGGGTGAAAAACCACCAAACTCCTCCGACGATTCGACCTGAGAGAGACCTGGAGAAGACAAATAAAGCTCACAACAGCAGTCTTAAGAAGATAAATCCTAAGAGTTTGGTGATGTCATGACTGTTTGCCTGGAGTGGGTCAAAGTTTCTGCCTGACTGGTTTAGAGATTTGGTTTACAATGATGAAACACAGAGGAAAGCAAATCCTCACACTGAAAAAACTGGAGCAAGAGAATGTGTGATGTTAATGCCAGTTATATAACATTTAATCATAATGGACAAATAATATCCACTCTACCCTTATTTTTATTATTATTTCCTGTGACACCTGTAAGCTAAACATTCAGTGTATGATGCAAAAGTAGACGTCTGCTTTGTAAGGTTCTGAGGAAAACAGTGACAGAAAAATGCCACAAATACACACACACAGTGACACACACACTCTCTCATATATATAAACACATAGGCTATACACTGACAAAATAAACACACACACTCAGAGTGCAGTAAATCCAAAATAGAAACCGCCTCAGGTCTTCACACAGCTGCAACATACAACTAACAACAACTGACCCGGCAGCACGTCACACAGGATTTAATGTGTTCCATGAACACATGTGTGCGTGTGTGTGTGTGTGTGTGTGTGTGTGTTATGATATGTCTACATGAATAAGTGTTGCCTATCACTTATACCTTGGTATAGTTGTGCATCCATATATATCAGCCTTATAGTATTTCTGTGTTTGTGAGGTTTTGGCAGAGCTGTTTGTAAGTTTACAGTGGGTGAAAATATTCGTTATGCAGAATTTCAGAATAATATTTGTTATAATTATTGTAGTATTCACTTGAATGTTGCAGCTAGTAAAGGTGGAGCTTATCTTAACCTGTAATAATATATAATAATTTATTTGTTGATTACAGTGTGTGTAAATAGCCTTAAACTTAAATGTAGTGGAGCACAAAGCAGCAGAAATTGAAAATACTGACGTAAAAATTGCCTCAAAACTCAACTTAAATCTGCAGAGCTGCACTTTTACATACAAATAAATGTTTGTAACATTCACGCTCTTTTCAACAAGTCGTTGACAGGTAAATCTCTCTGTCTTTCACAGTACACCTGAGTCTGTGTTGACTTTGTTATGCTGGTAAAATGAGAGATGTGTTTTACGTCAACCAGCAATGATTGGTTTGCCAGAGCTGGAGGGACGGAGTCAGCCACGTCAACTTGAAGCTTGGCGAAGCACATGGCCTAACTATCGCATCAACAATGTGTCTGTAGATACTCCCACCACCAGAGGGGGGAGACAAAACATCCATGGTTTAAGTACAATCTTTGAGTAACTGAATGTTACTCCTTTTGTTTCACACACAAGTGTTGTGTGTGTCCATGTTCCTACCGGGGGGAAATGTCACAGCCCTGCTGCATGAAGGCCCCAAGTGAGAACCAGAGAGAGTTAAAGATCCCGAAGTCATTGGTGTGTTCTGGAGTCTCTTTTTCTTTCTGCTGGTTCTGGTTCTGGACTTGAGCCTGAGAGTAACCTGAGACACGAGAGCAGCAACACATGAAAATCCAGTTTCACACCCTACAAGAATGAAAACAAGATACAAAGGAGATGATGATGATGATGATGATGATGAGATACCTGGAGAGTGTGCAAGCTCAGAGGATGAGGACGGCAAAGCTCGACGAGAGGAAGAGGAGGGCAGAGTTTCATCTTCATCATCAGAGTCTTCACCCTTCCATTCATAAGGACTGAAACGACTCACCTGAGACACAGAGACAGATGGCTTATACTGAAGTTTGCTTACTGAGATCACAAAACGAGCAGAATCGAGAGAATGTTAGCTCTTTTTCATTTGATAGAGGGTTTTTCTACAAAACACAAAGTATATACATGCATGTGTTCACACACTGGCCCTCACCAGGAAGAGCACCACGCTGACTCCGATGTAGGCGAAGACGATGCACATCCAGATCTCGTAGGCCAGCGGGTCGAGGAAGGAAAAGACGCCCGGTTTGGATTTGGTGGGTTTCTTGATCATGATGGAGATTCCCAGAGACATGAAGGGCTTCGTGAAGTCGATCACCTGCTCTCGCACCAGAGTGATGGTCAGCGGGGCGACTGCAACGTCCGCCTTCTGCAGAGAGAGACAAACACAAAGCATTACAGCAGCATATCAGTGTAATGGGTAATCTGTGTTTTCTGACGGGGCACCTCTGTGATTTAGATCCGGTCACACTCACCCCGTACACCAGTTCTCCCACCATGCCGTTCCACATCTTTGTTTCAGGGTCCCTGGCGCCATACTTGCCGTCACCCACCAGCTCGAGTCGGTAAACAAAGCCGACATGTTTGGCGATCTCCGAGGCCAGCTCAGCACAGTAACCTTCATACTTGTCATTTCCTTCAAACTGCTCGTGGTTCTTCTTCAGCATCATGTAGGGAGCTTCCTGATGGAGACAGATGGTGTGTGAGTTCTGGATGTTTTACCATTTTATATCTCATCTATTTATCTTAAATCGTGCTCCCTATCTACAAAATCACATTCTTTATGTTTGTTTGTTTTAATTTTTCATGAGCCAAGTTCTTTTGTTTTACATGATGCAGAGCTGTAGTTAACCATCCTTCAAAGACCATTTTGTGTGTTCTTTGATCATTTTACTCAAATTTTTACAGCATCACACCTACGTTGAAATAACCATTCTACCTAAATTACACACTGTAAATGAAAAGCTATTTAAAAATAAACTGCAAAGTCAGTCCAGTCTTACCAGTATGGTGGTGACAACGTATGTCCTGTTCTGCAGACCGTAGAACTCCTCCAACACCGGCCTGTAGACGGCCGTGCTCACGTAGCCTCTCCTCTCATTCCAGTAGCCAATCTAAACACAGAACAACAGCAGCGTCACATGACATGACGTGTTTTTTAAATTATTTTTTTATTTATTCAGGACTTCACTGAGAGCGAACTCTCTTTTTCAGGAACGCCCTGATCACATTCACACAGTTACACGTTCACACCTGGAAGTTTCCCAGTACGACTTCAGCCTCCCTTTAATATCTCCACTGAACTCTGACAAGCGTGTTATTGTGTCGTTTGACATTTTTCATTAAAAAAGTTTCTGTTAGAGCAACTTTCCTTCTGTTGGTCTTAGTTTTGTTTTTGATTTATTCACAGTTAAAGAAAACAACAAGGATACATCAGTTTATGAAATGCTAATTGAGCATCTCTAATGAGGAGATTTTTTATGGGACGTTTCATGTATGTTGTTTTTGTTATAGACAGGGAGCTGTACTGGGTGCTTGTTTGTTTCTCAATAATGACTTCAGTAAAGATGGCAGCAAACAGTGAAGCTTAGACTAGGCTTTTAGATGTATTTGAAGCCTCTGGTGTCACCTCATAAACTACAAAGCAAGCACAATTATGTAGCTTATTACAATGACAATTCATACTTTAGCTCGGTGTTGTCTGATGGAGTTTAAAAAGGGAGCTGAGCTGCAGGATTTTACACCAACAAGCGCCGCAGCAGCTGATTTCACTGATGATCACACCATTAATCAGGGAGGAGAGAGCTAATTATTGAGATGAGCTGATGTAGAGAAAACCTGCCGCCTGACTCTGCAGAGTGCGACTCCACACCAAACTTTGTTAGAATTAAACCCATTAAAAAAAAAAAGGAACCACTGCAGCACCTTTCTGGGTCCGGTGTGGCTGAGTTCCATCACAGTCAGAGTGTAGTTGGTTCGATGCCCTCGCTCATCAAACTGAACCCGGCCTGTCAATCCCTCCAGACGCACCTGCAAACACAAACGCACACCATGTTGACCCGCAGTATCAGTGAGTGTGTTTGAATGTTTAGATGCTGTATGTTTGTTTTTATTTGTTTACCTGTTGCAGGGCTCTCTGTATGTCGATGCCCTGTCCCCACGGCGCCGGGGGGTTTGCTAGACACTCCCCTGCATTGCCACGGCGAGAGATGTCAATCCGTTGCCGCTGCAGGTTCTGAAAGGCCGTTGCCATGACGCTGACGCCATCGTAGGTCAGAGCTCCTGTGTACTGAGGAGGACAGTGAGGTTCAGCAGTGACTCATGAAGCGATGATGACCATCCAAAGTGTTTATATTGCGCAATTTCTTCTCTTTATATCAGTTGTTATTACGTCACTGTTAGTGGTGGAGTCTTTCCCACATTCGCATGAGAGACTGACTCACTGTTTACTCGTCACTCTGCTGTGTCAGAGCTGGATTGAGTTAATGCTAATGATAATGCAGCATTTATCTCTGTTGCTGCTTCACATGAAAACACTTCAACTGAACAAAGGAAGGTTTGATTGTGAGCAGCAACAGGAAACTGCAATCGATCATCTTGAATGTATCCACAACATGAGACAGCAATCAGAACCTCTTTGTCAAAACACCTGAGTTTGTTTGGCTGGAGTGTAAACAGAAACACCGGCTGCACTTCACAATAAATAATCTTGATGACGTTCAAGACTAAACATTCAGAAACCAATAATCACAAATCAATTAGTGATCTTTTTTCTTTTTTCCAGCAGTCTGGTTTTGGGTGTGCAAAATTTAATCAAGTCGAATAGAATTCATCATCATCCATAATTAAAATCCAGCTGAAGAATAACTGCTTTTTTTGGTTACACATTATCTATTCTGTTAATCATACTCTGCATCCTTGAGAAAATTAGCTTGAAAAAAGTAAAAATACATTTCAGATTTTTTTTAGGTTTCATGGTGGTGTGTAGTTTCCACACACTCGATTAAACTGAGCTCATGGAAAATTACTGTTTAGAGCTTTGTGGTTTTTTCAAGACAGCCACACCACAAACGAATGATGATGTTAGAGTGATGCATTGCTGCAGATGACACTAGTGAACAGCATATAAAGTAATTCAAATGAGCTCATCCTTAAACATCTACATCGGTAAAATGCAACAGTCACATGAATGCAGCAGTAATATTTATCCAGAAACATCATATAAAAGAGAAAAACACAGACAGAGAACATTTTATTGTGCCAAAACTACTTTCAGTGTCATAACTGAAGCAATCATCCTGTTGTCTTCCTGTCGACCATGAAACTTTTGTTCTGACCCGATCTGGTTTGACTGTTTAGGGAGCATGAAGTATAAATTATCAACCAATCCTGCGGTACTTCTTTTTAGCCAACTCCAGTCCAACTCATTATGACAAATTTTACACTATTTTTTGGAATTTGTGGTCAAAAAGCACACAATTTAATGAAAACAAAAATCATATTTATGACATAAAAAAATGTGAAAACAGGTCAAAAATGACCTGAGGACAACAGAGGGGGTTAAGTCAGGATTGGAGATGTGGTATTTTTCTTGTTGTAGCGTATTACACAGTTTGATACTTTTACTAAAGGCTGTGAATACTGTGTGTACCCTGAGACTCCTGCGCGCCAGTTTGAGGTCTTTGCTGTCGAAGTCCAGCCAGTTCTGGTTGATCTTCTCCACAGCTGGATCAGACCGGTTCACCAGCTGGAAGCCTGTGACGTTCGGACCGAGCTTCTGAAACTCTGTTATGTTCAGGTCCAGAAAGCCCTGACACACACACACACACACACACACACACACACAAGTCATTTCACTGACGGAACTCCTCCACACACTGTATCCATGTTTCTCCCGGAAAATGGACAAACTCACCAGATTGGCCAGGATGTAATGGTAGTTCTTCAAGTTTCTCCTCTGTGCAGCAATCTGAGCGAGAGGAAAGTTGGGGTAAATGATATGCTAATTATATTTTTCTGATGTTTCTAATGATGATAAAAAGCATCCATTACACATTCATCACACTCATCAGCATGTGTGTGTGTGTGTGTGTGTGTGTGAGGTCTTTCAAACAGCTGCTAATTGGAAGACTCAAATTTGTCTTTGAGGAATTAATTGCTCATCTTTGCTATCAGGAAGAGAGAGGAAGAAGGAGAGAGGGAGTCCACAGATTGATGACAGACGACAGGAAAGAAAAAGAGAGGGATTAAAAAAGAGGAGACAGAAGACATGAAGGGAGACAGAAAGAATGGAGGAGGAAAGTAGAAGAGAGTTTATAGAGAGGAAGATGAGAAGGAGGAGGCGAGTGAAACAGCTGTAGAGAGGGAAGGAGTAGAGGAGGAGGACGATGCAGGTGTTGGCTCCGTCTCAGGTTCAGTTCCTAATGAGCATCAGTCGATGAACATTTACTAACACAGCTGGTCTGCTGTACTGAATGCTAAGGGCTGCAGGAGGCTGGAGGAAGGAGAAAGCTATCAGCAGTGCTACTCTTCCTCAACTCCTCCATCCTGCTCACCTCCTCATGCTTTATCATCTGAACCACTTCCTTCTTTCTTTCTTGTTGTGGTGGTATAACTCAGAGTGGATGATCAAAGACAGCACACGTAAGAAAAACAAAAGATTAATTTTGAGATGGTGAGTATTTTGAGCTAAATTCTACGCTAATTAGAACCAAACACAAACAAATAGCACCCTCAGGTCAATAGTTTAATGTGTCCAACACTTTGGTTCATGATTTAAAAAAAAAACAAAAAACAAAAAAAACCCTTGCAAAGATAATGACAATTCCATCAGGCTCAGCTGTACCTTTTGTTTAAGTGCTTGTTAGCAATTATTAGCATGCTAACATGCTGTGCAAAGATAGTACAGCAGATTGAACATTCCTCTTGCTAAATGTTAGCATTGTCATTGCCAGCATGATAGCATGCTAATGTTAGCATTTCAATCAAAGCACCATTGTGCCTTAGTTGAGCCTCCCAGAGCTGCTAGCATAGCAGTAAACTCTGTTGTTTTGTAGTACTGATACATTTGGTGCCTTCAAATGTGCACATAAACATAAGACTTTTTAAGCTTTAACAAATCTGTCAGCTTAACTCAGCATCATCACCCCACAGACCCAAAGCTCCACCTGATGCTTCAGTAACATTCAACCAAACTAAATGAACCAAATGAAGTCAAACTACAGTCGAGCTGAGCAGCACCTGATATTTTCAGCCAGGCCGCATGAAACTAAACTAAATTAAAAATGAGCTCATCAGCTTCATTTCACAGCTCCAAAAACACCACCTGATACTTCAGCCCGTGTGAGCCTGCTAGAGTTCAGCAGGAAGAAGAGTTTCCCAAATGATGGCTGCTTTCTGGCTGGAGTTCACACATCTTCCCTCTCTCTGCTGCTGTCCTCCCTCCCTCTGATTCTCACAAACTGATTCCATGAAATTCCAAAAACATCCTTTTCACCAACTCTCTCTGTTCTCTCTCCTGCCAGTCAATTATCGATGAAGCTGAAATCAAAGTGTTCCATATAAAAATCAAAACACTGTGAGAGCAGCTGCAACTCCAAAGCAAAAATATGCGGCAGAATATCCTGCTGCTCGAAGACTGAGAGCTGAGAGTGTAACCGACAAAACCACAAACAAAACAAAACAACTCAACGTGTGACTGTTGCGGGGTGCTGGTTCATGATGGAAATGAGAGCGTGTGGGTGTGAGGACTCAGCAAGATGCTCAACAAGACGGGACAAAACAAATCCAAACAAGAAAACAAACAAACATTCTTTTTCAATTCAGTGAACCATAAGCTACAAAGGTGGTTATTAAAGTAGGGCTGGGGATCCAGAGGGGGTCCATTAGGAGGGTCCAAGGGTCGCAGCAAAAGGGTGAATATTTTATTTTCATGATGATAATAATAATAATAATAATAATAATAATGTTAATAGTAACTTTTTTATATAGTAC
>JAQFJA010000006.1:21145972-21159008 GCA_029874485.1 Naso brachycentron
CACAAAAGTATTTTTCCTCTGAAGTTCTTCTGTCAATATCAAGTGCTATAATGTAAGATGACACAGATTTAATATGTAACAATAAAAGCACAAAAAGGCCATTTGTGGTCATTTCTTATTGTTTGTACAGGCCCAAACTGTTCTTATAGTACCATCAGCTTCACCAGAGCCTCTGTTCATAAAAACTGCTAGAAGACTTCTACTGCGGCTATATTCAGATGTCCTCTCTGGATAATAAGGAAATGTCTGTTAGTGTTGTTAATAGTCCTCTGATTTCAAAAAATAGAAAAGAAAAACTAGATCAGGTCTTCATTATACCACTAGATGGAGCTAAGTTCATACAGTCCATATTTTCTGTCTTCATTTACTTCCAGTTTTGTTGACTGTTTTCTTGACTGAATGTGGATCGTAGACAGATTAGAGGAGAACGTTCTGGCAGTTCATCTGCTCATGAATTCTGCATATGTTCAGTTTAAGTATATTAGCACACAAACATAGAGATGAACATGCAAACCAGCTCCAGTGTTCTCAATTTTTATCAGCAGAACTTCACATGTAAATATTTTCAGTGATACTTTACTAAAAGCATCCGTCTGTAGTGAATTATGAACACACTTACACTGCGTTGTAATGCACCCATAGTGCTGTATAATCATAGTCACAATCAAGGTTAGGGTCAACTATAACAACCACATATCATGCATTATAAGTGTGTTCATAATGTGTCATAATACGATATAGAGACAGGCGTCATAGAAAGTGTTTGCGTATTTTCATTACTTCATTTGTCTATAAAACATTAAAGGGTCAGCTAGCTGACAGTGGAATTAAATGTTGAGTTTATTTCTGTGTCTCCTAAAGCAAGCTGTGATCCTCACACACATTAAGCCTGATTTATTTGTTTAGAACCAAACATACAAAACAACCAGTTTATACATTTGTTTTCATTTCACCGATTACCTGGGGTTCATGTGTAATTGGTGTATTTGGATTTGTCAAAAATTCACACAGCAAGAAGGATTTTTTTCCACAATTAGATTTTAAGACATTTTAAGACACACACGGGTCCTCCTCTGACTGCAGCATACATTCACAGCACCTTCTCCATCATGATGGAGAACGCACTGAACATGAGAAAATGTTCAAGTTTTTATCATGTTTTTGTACAGTTTAGATTTCTGAAGTGTTCACACAAAACAAATTACAAAGAGTATTCTCATGTTTTTTTTGATCATCAAAATCTTAATTCACTTATATCTATATAATTAAAAAAAAACAACTGTTATTCACAGGTACATTTTGAGGTTAACTTAAGAATATGAGTTACACAGCCAAGTTCTCAGCTGCCCTGTGCTGATGTGCCCTCACCACCGTCTGTCAGGAACTCTGTGGGCGTTCATGCAAACAACACACAAATGTGAAGTGAGTCATCGCTCATTAAATAACAGCTAGAACAGGGAAGAGATGGAGGGAAAGAACAGTGAGAGAGATGAGAGGGCTCGGGAAGGAAAAGGGGTCTAAAGCCAGACGATGCTAGAGAGTGAGAGACAGTGGGCTCACGTGAAGAAGAAGACGAAGGACAGCGAGTGAATACAGCTCACAGAGAAGTCATCGTCATTGTGCTGCAGGAGTTCACAGCACAGGACAGCAACGAAACGAGAGACGCGCAGTGAGGACAGCATCAAGAGACAAGGCTGCTCACTGACCATGAGACCAAAAATTATGACCTCTGTCCCCGTCCTCTGACCTCTGTCTCTGTCCTCTGACCTCTGTCTCTAAGCTCTGTATCTGTTCTCTGTCTCTGTATCTGTCCTCTTTCTCTGTGTCTGACCTCTGTCCCCGTCCTCTGACCTCTGTCTCTAAGCTCTCTATCTGACCTCTGTATCTGTCCTCTGACCTCTGTGTCTGTCTCTGTCTAGAACACTATCTGATATCTTTCTCTCTCTCTCTCTCTCACACACACACACACACACACACACACACACACACACACGCACACATTTCTAAAAACTTTAAGTTTCTACAGACAACTTCAACCTGTCAGCATTAAGAATCTTGATTACTGAACACACACAGATCCCACGTGGTACCAGTGTCGTTGTATTATTGACTCACAAGCCTTTGGTCATCTTAGACAGAGATAAATAACAATTTGGACCAACAAAATTTAAATAATTTATTGACAATAATAGTATTTTTTTAAGAGAAAAGCAATATTTTATGCTGTACCTTTTTAAAAACTCTGTAGGTATTTTTTTTTAAAGTATTAGTGTACATATAATTTGCAGACATGGTGTTGTTCTCCATGTCTGCACTCGTGAACTTTTTTTGTTTTTACAGCTTACGAACGAAAGAATGACCAAAAAATCCTAAAAGTAATGTTTACATTTTTAATTCCCATTAAAATGAATCCCTATTGAATATTGACATACAGGGTATATTTGTGTCTGTAAAGTTTTGAGTCTCTGCTTTATGTGTTTGTCTGTGTACACTGTACTCTCAGAGAGCAGTACAGTTTGACCAGCAGGGGGCGCAACTTGACAAACTCTGACTCTGAGGACCCTGCTGCACTGCACATGCTGCTCTCTCATATCAACAAAAAGATTAAATTGGTTGGCTGAACCTGTGTTTTCTATGTGTTGTTGATATTTTATGGTATTTAAAATGTGTTTATATTATACACAAAAGATAGGACAGCGACATATGGGCAAATGTACAGACAGAAAAGAGCAACAACAACAAACACAATGATCCCTGCAGTCAGTATGAGGTGATATGGTGAGGTGTGTATGAAGGAAAGAAAGTGAATAGAAAAAAAAACATGGGGTATAATGTGACAATTTGAGGTATCTTATACATGATAGTGCAAAAATCTTTAAAAAAAGTATATCCATCACAATGTGATAATAGTAAAGAAAAGTGCAAAGACGTGATGCAATCTTGTAGTAGTGGAGAGGAGTGTTTTTTTTGTTTGTTTGTTTTTAAAGCTGATGAAATTTGAACAGCGCAGTGAGGTGATGTGTTTTTCAGAAATACCTACAGATAAACTGAAGTGAAAGAGTGTGTGTGTGTGTGTGTGCGTGTGTGTGTGTGTGCGTGTGTGTGTGTGTGCGTGTGTGTGTGTGTGTTTTACTGTATACCCAAGTCAAGTTTTGTGTTTTAAGCATTTAAGCTCGTGTGTCTTGGACAAATGCAGCTTTGAGCCTCTGAACATGATGCTCTGTGGATAGAAAGCCACTTAATTTTCTCAAGAAACTGAAGCTTAGATTAGTTGAGCTTTTTGCGCCTAGTCTTACAATCCTGAGAAAAGATTGAAAGACTGAGTAAAATTATAATTTAGGGGTGAACAAGTCCTCTGAAGCCTCAGGTGATTTTTTTTTTTTTTGTTTTGAACACATAAAAAAATACCAAAGCAACAGGAACATCTTGTCAAGCCCATGTGAGCTCGGAGACATCAAACTCTGTTTGAAAGAAGGGAAGGACCTGTGACAGCTGAGAATTTGGCTCAGCAGAGGCACAAAAATTCAAGACCTTCTTGGTCTGCAGTGTGAATTGCTTGTGTGCTGTCGTGCTGATGAGACTTGAGCCAAACAGGACAAAACAGTTCAGACACACCTACAAAGACCTGAATGGGTGACTGATGCAAACGTCGTTCAGTGAGACAGAGAAGTCTTCTTCCTGAATATCGGTTATGCAGGAGATGGAACTAGCTCTAGCTGTAAATGGTATAGTGGAAGACAGCTCATTTAGTCAAAGTCAATTTATACTTCATTCATCACTTAAAACAGATTAGAAATGTGTAGTGGCGAATTTATTCGCAGAGACTCTGTCTGTATTTTGAAATGGAAACTCTTGTTTTCAAACAGAAACACAGAATTTCAGCAGAATCATTCCACATGAAACATTTACTTGAGTGAAACAACAGAGTAATAACAGCAACAAAATGCATTTCAGGTCAGAAAGAGGAAAGTGCTCATCATGCTGGACGCCCTCTTCATTTGTAGATTATTACTTTTGATGGATCAATAGAAGCAGTGCTTTAATGTCCTCACCCGTTGAGATGCAGCAAATTTAACACTAGACATCTTCAGTTTAATCTGCATTATATTATCATAGAAAAATTTAGTTATATGCAGCTATACAGACATTTAATTTACTTCTAAATTGTGATGGTAAAAGTAAAATGGTACAAAATAACAACATGTTTAAATTTGGGATTTAAATCAGAAAAATACACTAGTAGCTTTAGCTTTCAAAGAGAGGTAGCACAGAGAGAGAACAATATTCCCAGTTTGCAACAAACATAAAAAAAAATTAAAATTACAATTAACAAGCAGAGCCAGTGTGCACGACTTTGTTCCCTGTACTTTCTTTTTTAACATTCTTATAAATGAATTTCAATCATGTTTAAAAAAAATTAAAAAAATCCTATCCTCCCCAGACCTCTTCATCCTAAAAACATTTGCATGAGAAAAAAACACAAAGCTGTGCGCTGTGGTTTCTGAGCTCTTCTTTCAGCACCACCTCCCACGCACACACACACACACACACACACACACACACACACACACACACATCCTCCTGCTGCAGGTACTTGTATGTCTCTGCTCAGTGTGCAGCTGTCAAGGATACTCATGTCCATGTCGTCATTCCTGTTGACTTGCACAGAAAACTGAGGAATGTGAGTGTAGGAGTTGGCCCATTCTGCACACCAGGATGGTCCCACCGACACACACTCTCAGCATCCGCGTCCACTTCACTGTTTCTCCATCACATGCTTTTCTTCTTTTCTTCACACTCTCATTCTCACACAGCCTTTGTTTTCCTCTGCTCTCCTTGTTGTACTCTTCTTCTATGGTTTCTGCCCTGCTGGCTGTTTTGCTGACAAACTCCAGCTGGATGTCATGGGTGGGACAGAGCTGGTTCCTGAGTGTGTCGGCTGGCCTTTAGAGCCCCTCTGTATGGGGAGAGCCCACACAGCACCACCCCACACACACACAGCTGTCATCATGTCATCAGTCATTCATCAGTTAAGGTAATGTAAATCTGTGAAACAAACTTTTTTTTTTAACGTAATCTTTATTGTTTTGACTGTTGAGACTTCTGACTGGTCTCTTTTTTTTTTGACAGAGTCCACAGAAACATGCATTAACATCAGTGTGTCCTAGATCAACATGGAGACTCTACTGTACCTTTCATCTACCTGTTGCCGTGATGAATTATTGTACTGAGGGTCCAGAGATGATGACTTTTGTCATTCGGCGTGAACGTAGTTTTCTGTGTCATGTTTTCTCTGAGTTGTCTTTGTCAGGGTCAGTAAACTGCTGCCTTATTCACGGGGCATCATGGGTTTGTATCAGACAGCTTTTTCTACATGTTATGGCCGTCTGTCCCCACATATGTAGTTTAGATAATTGAAAATAGATTTTTTAAACTCAGATGAAGATATTTAGAAACCCTGTCTGCAGTGTTCATGTGTAGAAACAGAAAACAGATTTTTAGCTCTGATCTCCTTTGTTTGGTGTCAGAGTGTGTACTCTAATGGCCTTTGTTCACATGAGGCGATGCCATGTCATTGCCAACAGCACTTTTTTTTTAACATTTCCACATAAATGTACAGTCACTCAGTCACTTCAGAATGAGCTACACAGGTCACAACATTTTTGGGTTTCTGCAAGGCCAGTTTTGCTTTCAGGTTAATTCTATGTTTTCTCCTGTTTGTCTCATCTGGATGGCGCTTCAAATGTGTCTTTTTGTTTTCACTGGTCGTAGACTTATTTACTGTAAAACAGTACTTGTGAGGATAAATTGTTAGTAAAAATGAAGAAAGAAAAAAACGTGTTTTGATGAAAACCTGTGAACATGTGAATGCAGCCTGAGAGTCCAGTCATAGTTTTAGATACACAGGCACAGCTTGCTGACCTCTATGGAGAGGAGGAGCTGTTCACAGACAGGTCTGCTCTGAGAGAGAGACAGAGAGAGAGAGAGAGGGAGAGAGAGACAGAGAGAGACAGAGAGAGAGACGGAGAGACAGAGAGAGAGAGACAGAGAGACAGAGAGAGAGACAGAGAGACAGAGAGACAGAGAGAGAGACAGAGAGAGGAGCCATGGAGTCCAAAGTTATTCCGCCTGGAAAAATAGTTCCCTCCCAGCTGGAATATTAGCGTGAAGAAGGATTTTGACCAAAAAAAACATCATCACATTATCTTTGTTGTCATTTTGACTTGATGGGATTTTTTTTTTCTTTGCACCTGCATGGAGGAACGTTTGGATGTGCAAATATGTCTTTTGGATAAGAATGCCATCATTGCTGTGAAAACATATTTTCAGAATATCAGAGTGTTCTCCTCAACAATTGCATCAGAAATGATTTAAATAAGTTTGATTTGTAGACGAGGACGTCTGCAGGCTCATCGAGGGAAACCGTTCAGGATTGTTTTAGATCTGTTGACTTAAAGCATGTTTGAACTGCAGTGAGTTAATAAAAGGTCTCAGCGATAAATTGATTTTATCATTTAATCAAAATTTGTGGTTTCAGTTTTAGAAAGTTTTTCTCTTTCTAGGCTAGTGTTTGTTTCCAGGAGCCTCGAAGTTATATTATTTTGATGTATGCTGACAGAAGAATTCCTTGTAAACAAGTTTTGATGACTGCAGACTTCAGTGTTAATGTGAACAACTTCCCCTGAAACTACACAGTGCACTTTGAAAGAGTTCAGCTCGCACAAATTCAGTTTGCTTTTTTTAATTTTTAGTGTTAAAATAATAGCAAAACTTGTTTTGAGTCGTTACTTTTGTAATTTACTAATGTAAAAAAATCATAACTCAAGTTTGGTGATTTGATTTTTAGGTCGTATCGCTGAGCTGTGGTAAATAAAGATCCAACTGGCCAATTTAAAGCAATCCAACAACACTGGAGATGTTGGTTTGCACAACTCTCACTGCTATGGCTCTGGAAAGAAGTAAAATCTAAATGTTTTGCATCAGAAGTATTCAAAGTTCAGTGCAGAATGAAACACAAAGTGAAGCAGCCACAGTAAAACACATTAAACCATCTGAGGCTTACAGACGCAGGAACGCCTCTAATCTTCTTTTCTCTGAGCAGATCGTGAACCCCAACGGCACAGTGGTGGTGAAGAGAGGCCGAGGCCGTCCGCCGGGCACGCGCAACAAGGCCACGCTAATCGCTCAGGCGAAGCTGCTGGCTCAGCAGCAGGCTCGAGTTAAAGCAGCAACGGCAGCCGAGGCCCAGCAGCAGCAGCAGAGTCCTTTGCTTCCAGCCAGAGGCGGAGCTGCACCGACGGCCAGCGGCGCTCACAGGGTAACACCTCCCACTCCACTGCACTGCACAGAAAACACTGACTGTTTAAATCCTCACCTCCTGAAGCCTCGAAGTGGCCTTAAAATACCATCACAGCACTGAATGGATGTGATCACACTGTGAGTGAACTCGTTCAGCTGGTGTGGGTCTGTGATGGACTGTTTATTCACAGGATGATGAGGAGGAGGAGCAGACGAAGGGCCAGATCAGCACCAAACATTTAACTATAAAACCTTCATATAGTTCAGGCACAGGAGAATTCAGGAAGGGCTCCCTCTGCTGGCTCATGAGCGAAATGTGCTGCACTGATTTCAACATTCAACCTATTAAATAACAAGATTTCAAAACAGTTCCGACACTGTGAAAGATAAATCAAACGTGACGATTAGCCAATCCTGTTTGACTTTGACTCACCTGAAAACAGCACAGAGATAACATATTGGACGTTTTGTGCTTTTTCTCAGATTTCCTAAAACATTTCAACAACAAAAACTGTGGAAGTTGTTAAATGCTCCAAAAACATCAGTTTGTAACGTTCCACATGTCAGCTGGTCAGGTGGTCAGTTTGTGAATGAAAGGACTCGTTCACATGCAGGGATGGAGCGAGTTCCTGAGCCCTTTTCCTGATATTAGTAATTCAGTCACACTTAGACTCTTAAACAGAGTCCCAACTTTTCAGAGATTAAATAATTGGAAATGTGCTGCTTCGACGTCTGCCAGTGAATCCAGGCTTTACCTCTGCAGCATGTGGCTTGTTCTAGCTCATGGGTGAACAAATGATTTGCATGTTTTCTTTATCCCTGGAGTCTTCAGGTCAGCAGCATTGTGGGTAAATGTGTGTGACAATGAAGAAAAGCTCGTTCAGGCTCAGGGATGTGAAGTGTGGCTGACAGATCTTTCCTCTCATGACCTCTTCTGTCCTTTCTCCTCCCTCCCTGCAGCCTGTCCAGCCAGCCATCCTCCCCATCAACGTGCCTCTCACCCCCGACCTCTCCCCCATGTCAGCCCCCTTCCTCCCCTTCCAGCCCAAACCAAAGGAGCTGAAGCCGGACAGAGGGGAGTGTGTTGCTCCTGCTCCCAGTGTGCTCCTCTCCACTCTGCCTCGCCACTTTGTTGGAGGATCCCTCGGTGGCTTCAGCCCCATCAAAGGCGTGTGTCCCCTGGATGTCTTCAGGAACCGCATCAGCCTCCAGAGAGCTCCAGAGGGCCCGGCCCTGACGCCTCAAGACCCCACCCAGCACCATCCAACCATCTACACCCTCCAGCCAAAAAGCGGAAGCCCAGATACGCCTCATCCCAGCGGGGAGCAGCTCCAGCCTCAGCCGCACTCGCTCCACCAGCAACACAACCGCTGCTCTGGGTGTAACATGGACGAGGGAGCCCCGAGAGGAGGCAGCCGGGACGCCAGGAGCCGACCTCCTCTGCCCCCTCTCCGGGTCCTGCCCTTGAACCTGGACTGCAGCGTTCAGGTGTGCCAGCTGATGAGAACTCGTCTGGGCTCGTCTCAGTTCCAGACCTTCACCCGCCGACTGTCTGAGGCTCTGTCCCAGGACCTGAGCACCAAGCCGCCCTGCTCTCCCATCACCCCGCCGCCCGAGCAGGCGCTGCCTCTCAACCTTAGCAAACGCTTCATGGCTAAGAGACCGAGCACTGAGGGACCGGAGTCGAGTCCAGCTGTGATGCACGGAAACACAAATCCACCGCCATTCAAGAGACCCAGAACCAGCTGCACAGAGCAGGCCGAGGACATCAGCACAAGTGAGCGCTCCAACTCTGCAGGGAGTGGAGGAGGAGTAGGAGAGCAGGATGTGGAGATGAAGAACCAGGATGAACCTGCAGACTTGAGCTCACCCAGCAGGATCAGGGCC
Organism: Naso brachycentron; assembly: GCA_029874485.1. Lineage (NCBI taxonomy): Eukaryota > Metazoa > Chordata > Actinopteri > Acanthuriformes > Acanthuridae > Naso > Naso brachycentron. The sequence goes on from JAQFJA010000006.1 coordinate 21,155,159, forward strand.
TTTCTGCTCGGATTGCCACCTTTCAAGGTGAAGTTCGAGGAGGATCTGAACGGGACGAGGTTTGGGAAATTTCTCGCTCCAGGACCTAAAGCTGAAGCACAGAGGACGGAGACAGAGAGGGGAGTGGGAGCAGGTGCAGTAAAGATGGAAGTGGAGGAGGAAAAGCAAGAGGAAGTTGACACGGAGCGACGTGAAACTGAGAGGAGCAACAAACTGCAGAATTCAGAGCAGCAGGAGAAAGATGTGGGCCTCGTCTTGGCTCCCGGCCCGGCGGAGCTGATGAGAGCCGGCCCTTCAAACACGGACACACACTGTTTTTAGCATTATTCCCTCTGTTCATATTCACATTTTGTCATCAGAAAACTGTTCAACAAGTCGGGAAAGTGTCGATTTTGGAATCTGTTGACTGTGGCGCTTGGTGTTGGTGTTGGATGCTTCAGTTGTTGATCAGGTTCAGGTTAAAGCCTGAAGACATGGAGTAGGGACGCTTGTCTTCTTCATCTTTGAAGCGTTTGAGACATTTGAACATTTCTCGTCTCCTGTTATTTCCTGTTTTTCGTTTTTTTTGTTTGTTTTATTTTAGTCACATGTTTGAACAGGATGACGACACAGAGACTCATGACAATCATCATTACGTTTCTCGTCCTTCTCTGTTGGTTCTGTCTCTTTAAGGTCAAACAAAAAGAATCAGAGGAGACGGACTCTTTTCCAAACACTGCCACAACCCTCCATAACACTATTAACTCCACTATTCAATGTTAGAGAGGAATATTGAATAAGATTCATATAGTTGAAATAAAAAGCTCAATATGACATCTATGGATGATGCTATGCATCAAGACTTCATTAATTAGCTTCTAGAGTGTTCTGTAGTTTGGTAGTTTGATTTTTAAATTGTACTCTACGTCTGTAGAGAGAGTTCTTTTCTCTGGATGTTATCTGGAGTGAAAAGCTCCTCAGTCTTCACGTCATAGCTCGTCAAGTGAAGCGTTTCTATAGTCCTGCTCGTTAGCTGAAATTATATGGACTTTTCTTACACACATGTGCCTTAAATGGGCTGCGATGTGCTCCATCGCCGGCTCTGAACACATTCACTTAAAGAGACGCCTTGATGTTGGACTTGTTTGGTTTTCTTTCACTCCTCAGTCGGGCTTCGTAAAACAGTCGTGCTGCTTTTTATCGTGACTCTGTCACTTGGAGAAATAGAAACAGAAGAACGCTTCATTTTCATATTTGAAACGTCTGAACTGAAGCAGCTGAAACTGGTCAAACGTCGGTTTGAATCAGCCCTGCTGTTTGCTCTGTAAAGACCACTTTGGCCACATGTTGGCGCTGTCTTGTCTTCAGCACTACTTCTGTTTAACCAAGAAGAAATCACATCAGCACCGGAGGAAGAACTGTGTAGAGATCATCCATGAACATGTAGCCCGAACATTCCTACCTCAGGTTTTTTTTACCCACCTGCTTCATCTGTCTCAGGGAGGTGGAGCATATCCCAGCATGCATTTGTCCATACGCAGACAAACACACTCCAACTCCATGTCCACTCTGTATTAAAGGATGAGGCTGGATGCAGTGCAGGCGGACGCAGACTCCACTCAGGCGAAAGGAAGTGAACATTCAGCGTCTTAGCTGCAGCAAGCAGCCGGTCGGAGCAGAGACGGGAGCACACGACGCCTCCCTGCTGCACTCACACGTTTTATCCAGATGAGATAAAACATTCAGGCCAGATGTTGATGCCAGGTATGAAATTCACTTCAGCAAACAGCATCTTATTTTCTCCTCCACTCGGCTTCTTCCTCTTTTCTTCTGAAGTGCCAACAAAAAAACTCCAAAAACACGTCGTGTAGCTGCAAACTGCAAACATCAAGGTGTCTCTTTAATCACAGCCTTTTACTTCGACTTGTCTGTTCAGTTCACATTTGCACACCTACTGTTCATTTGTTCTCCATATTTATATTTGCCAACGTTCTGTTGTTTTACAGTAGTGAATCAACTATGACACCGAAATTAACTGGTGCTGTTTATTCTTAGTTGTGTAGCTTTTGCCATGTTTTGTTGTTTTTGTTTGTTTTTAATTGATAAAACTGCAAATTCTTTTCATCTCAGCAAGTCATTAAATCGCCTTCAGTCTCCAAACAGCTCAGTGGAAAATTTCTCGCAGCGATTGATTTGTTTTAGGAAGATATTTTAAAGACTCGATGACTTGTTCTGAAAACATTTGCAGTTTCTCTCTGATTGACTCGACTGTTTGCTTCACATGAGACAGTCTGTGAATGAACGCGTGAGTGACTCAGTTGATCATAGCTGGGCAGATGCACCAAAGCACACAGAGTCAAACCTCCACAACCTTCCTGTGACCTCATGTGTTGCAGGATATTCAGCATTTTACTGAGAAACTTCTCACAGTTTCTCCTCACTGAGGGAAAATGAGCGGGAACAAGGTGAAGGTGGCACACACGAGCCCTCTACCTTTTTGTCCTTTTCAAGAACAAAGTGAAATTTTCGTCAGTGCAGTGAGATTTGATGTGTCAGGTCTGATGATCTTAGAACAGGATGAATGTCGCCTTCATCATGTGAGGTGTTTCTGAGCATGCTCAGTCTGCTGGCCGTCACACTCGAGCAGCGACGCATCAGCGCAGAGTTCATACGAGCTCGACTGACGACTGAAGTGTTTGTAGCTGTTCTGAACTGAAAAGTCACAAGGGTTTGCTAGGTGGCGCTAACACGCCATTCAGTAATGTAGCAGAATGAGCCGCTCAGCGAAGAGGAATTGCAGATTTTTGTCTCTTTTAAACAACAGCATCTCCAGGAGCTGTCTGTGTTTTGTGCATCCGGTCTTGATGCTGTAGTCTGTAAAATCTGCTCAGAGACATTCATGGAGTCACACTCGGCTCTTAAACGACACACGAGCTGTTTATGATTAAGTACACATCCATCTGGGCGCCCGTGGACGGAGGCTGTGTGCTCGCTGCAGCGGCTCAGGTTCAATTCCACCCTGTGGCCTTTTGCTGCGTGTCATTCCCTCTGTCTGTCCCCCATTTCCTGTCCACTCTTCAGCTGTCCTCTGGAAGGCAAAAACCCCCCAAAAATTACCTTAAAAATGAAAATTAAAGAAGTACAGTTCTATCCACCTGTTTTTATGCACATTTTCAGTTTGAAACCCGAGTGAGATATCATATGTAATGCTGTACTGCACGTGATATGCAGTGTGTTCACACTGATACACCAGTGGGTGTTTTATTATTATTATTATTATTATTATTATTATTATTATTATAACAACAACAGCTGGGTATCAAATGGCATCCAGTCCAAGTTTCCGTGCCTGGGTTCACTTCCTCCTCGTGCTCGCCATTGCACATGCTCAGTAGTGTTTGTGCCGCTGACGCGCACGTGGCCCATAGACTTCACATTGAATTGATGTAATAAAATGAAAATATATCTTAAAAACTTTGTCGAAGCCCAAACAAGATTTGAGCTGCTCTGCAAATGTCTGTTTCTTTGTTGCAGTACCTCAAGTGGCCGCCGGGAAAGTGGGCGGGGTTCTTTGTTTTTTCAAGCTCTCGTTTTAATTCTCCACATAACTTCTGTGGAAGCAGCCGAGTGTGACTCCATGACGGACGGCAGCTTGAAGTCCTTCATGCTGTCCAACATTGAAACACTTTTCTCTTTAGACGGGTCTTTGTACGAACGCGTTCATTTCAAGTGAACACACTCACACTGGGAGCTTCCCAGTCAAACCACAGCTTACTGGACCAGTTTGATCTCAGTGTAACTCCTGAACATTTTGCCTACATTTTGTTTTCCTGCTTGGGTCGTGTAGTTTAGAGCTGAGCGGCATGTTGAA
>JAQFJA010000006.1:21178078-21190459 GCA_029874485.1 Naso brachycentron
TATTTTTTTCCTCCCCGAAATTGTACAATAAGACGTTTTGGGGACGTTCACGTGCCAATACTGTGACACCGTGAAACTGTGATGTTTTTGTCCAAGGTTATCTTACCGTGATAAAATCGTACCGTGACATGTCTAGTTGTGGGTGTGTTGTTGCAGAAGGAGGATTGTAAGTGAAGGCAACACTCAGGAGGCAGTGTGGACTCTGTGGGACTGAACTCATCTTCGTCTGTTGTGTTGTTGAATCAAAGGCCATCAGACTTCAGGACGCTGCTGCCAGTCTGAGCTCTGACTGGATTCAGATTGGAGGTTAATGTTTTTCGGTCTCAGTTGGTGACTGGGCCTGTCATCTGACCTCTGGACAGTACCTCACGGTTTCTAAACCAGTTAGTGTGGCTGTATGGAGGGATATCTGCTGTTTGCTGAGGTTAACTACGGCAGAACGACTGGCATCCAAGTTCAACTTGTTGCTTTAACTAACCTGCATGAGAAGTTTGATGAGTAAAGCTATGAAGTTTTCTCTACTTTTTGTCATGTGTTGGTCTGTCACAGATTCTCAGTCTCTATTAGATGCTTGCTCTTCCTCCATGTTCCTCCATTTATCCTTCATAGCTACACATTCTCTGTCCTCCTCCATTCTGCTTCCTTTGATGCTCAGTTTCAGGTTGTCCTGTGTTTTGTTGCACCATCTCTCACCTAACCACAAGGTTCTCCTTTTCTTCTACTTTGATCTAAAGGCATTGTCCACACCTGTATCACACTCAGCAACAAAAAATATCATGTTGCTCCTTCCAAAGTGAACCCACAGATTCTGAAGCAGCTGAACACACTTCGTGTCTGTGTAAACAAAAGATGAAGGGACAGAGGCCAGCGTCTGTCCTCTGTGGACCTCTGAGTCACCACGACACTGCCTGGGACTGTGAGAGGCCGAGAGACATAGAGACACAGAGAGAGAGAGAGAGAGAGAACAATCATCACACTTATCTCTGTGTCTGATTGTTCTGTGTTTTTTGTGTGAGAGCTCATGAGTGGTTCCGATGACAGCAGTGTCACTGTGGAGTGTGTGTGTGTGTGTGTGTGTGTGTGAGTCTGTGTAAGTAAAACTCATATTTAATTAAAGCTAAATTTAGAATCAAAGCACAAACAGTGAATCTGTTCAGATTCAAATGTAATGTGACCTCAGACGACAGAAGTTTGATTGATTTCGAGTTTTCGACTCGACTTGAATAAATTTGTAAATAATTATTTTAATTTTAGCAACTTGAATAAAATAAGGTATTTATGAATCTTTAAAAACAAAGCTACTAAACTTCAAGTGATCAAGCGCTTAATTGTATCACTTTCAAATCACTTAGAAACTTTAAAGATGGAAACTTAAACCAATAAATTATAATTATTACAATTATGAAATGATTGTCTTTTATTTGTTGGGTATGTATGAACTGTCTCTTTATGGATCCGCAGTGAATGAAAACAGGATTAAAGTTTTGGAGAGTTAATTGGTTGAAGTGTGTGATCCATTAATGTGGCCTCTGATGTCCACACACACACACACACACACACACACACCTGTTTGTTGCATTGAAGCTCCGCCCACAGCTGCAGCATGTTGACGTGCTCTCTTTAATAATAAGTCAACGTTTGTCAAGCGAAGAACGAATCAAAAAATATGTTTGATGTAAAATTTGATGTAGTTAAAAAATGAAAAGACATCCAAACATTCAACTTTAAACTAGGTCAAGTTTGTTAAAAAATGTTTTCAGCGTCAAATGAACGCTGGGATTTATTAAAGGGAAATAAAAGCTGCAGACAAAAGGCAGTTGGTGTCGATGGGGGAGGGAGGAGAGATTTACAGGAAGCTGATGAGGATTTGAGAGCAGATAGAAACTGAAACTAGTGGCTAAAGAGGTCAGTTGGGGTGGGGGGGGGCAAATACTGAAACACTGTTGACAAAAGGCCAAATAGGACTTTGGGTGTGTGTGTGTTTGTGTGTTAGATCCTATTAAGAACACCTACACCTATTAAGATCTGCAGTTCAAAGGTGTTTTTTGGTTCCAGTGTACCGTATAATCCGGTGTATAAGATGCACCCTCAGTGTTTTTTTCGTGTAAAAAGCTGGCTATGTCCTGTGCCAGTATAAAATGCAGAGCAACATATTTTATATATGTTACAGTATTTCGACCAAAAGATGGCGCTGTAATCGAGCTAAAGCTTTGTTACGGGCATGAGCCATCGTGTCCGTCAACGCAGCAGCCACCGTCACGGTCACAGCTATCAACGTTACAGCAGACTGAGCTGCACGACTGTCGAGCAGGATGCAGCCTCACCATGGTGACGGCAGACGGTAGCTGCTCGGTAGAGCTGCACAGAAGCACGCTGTGGACTTCGTACACGATGGAAAATAGTTTGGATCGACTTTGAGTTGGTAAAAAATGTTTTTGTTATTTTTGAAGTGAGAGAGACAATGCTTTTTTTTTTAAATGTAGTTCTCAGTCGACCAAGTGGGAAAGCCAGTCTGTGTGTGTTTTGAATGTGTTTCAAATGAAGATAAATGGAAATAGTGTTGAAATAATGTGTACACATTTTTATGAATATTTAGGCATAGAAAGCCTTTTTTCCCTCTAAGAGACACACAGAAACACACTGCGACTTACCAGATTTAATGTGTACAAAAAAAAGGAAAGAAAAAAAGAAAACTTGTTATTTTTACCAGAAACTGCTTTTTCCATTGATCTTTTTAATAGATTCAGTTTTACCTTCAAACAAACTCTCATTCTTTATGTTTTAAACAAGTCACACAATCATTAACGTGTTGGGACAGTTTCACTTTAAAAACAACTTAAAGCAATGAAGACAGCAACATTTGATGACATTTTGAGTTTACTTTCTCTGAGTTATAGTAACATTTTCTACTTCTGTTAATGATAATTCATGCTGTAAAGTTGAATCCACGCTCTTGCTGTGGTGCTCCCAGTAATGATCAGAAAACTTTATCTCATTGTGTTCAGGAGTGGAACTGGTGGATCAACCAGTGCAGCTGTAACACAGATCTGTGAACATCATCACTGACTTTTAAACGCATCCACTCGTCAGTCATATATTTGACTTTAGTCTGTCTGATAACCCTTTTTAAAATGAAAGTATGAAGTTAAAGTGTACCAGCTGGCGGGTCTTTGTTGGGGATCGGTGAGCAGTGGATTTGTTTTGGAGGGTTTAACAGCCAAACGTCTTCGACAGGCTCATACTGAAAATCTTCTAAAACCTTTGAGCTCTGGCTGTGAAGATTAGAGCTGGATTTCCTGCGCGGGCTAAAGGACTGTATGTTAGGGATGTTCAGTTTTTTGGTCCTCTGACTCTGAGCTTCTTTTTTGAAGAAAACTGAGGAATTTATCGTGTGTGCATGTGAGACATGTTACAGTTTCAGTCCATCTGTCTCCCAGTGTGACCACAGAGAGCTGGACCAGTCACAGTAATCCCAGTGCTTTGTCTCTGCTGGGGGTGCACATGAAGTCTGAGGGTTTACCGCAAAACCCTGCAGCAGCATCAGCGTGGAGAACAGAGACTTTATTTGACATGCAGCTTCTTCTTCTGCAAATGATTATCTGACACCAAAAAGAGTCCAGAAATCTTTTGGTCTGAAAGTAACTTTAGTTTAAAGAGGCTGCTGGGCTCTGAACGGTGACTGGAACCAGTTTGCTGTCTGGGGTTACGCTCTTTGAAACCAAATGGTTTAATCCATACACATCCATTATTTTTTTTGGTGTAAAGATGATGGATCCATGTAGTGACCTCAGAGGAGAGCAGACTCTTTTTCCGTCATAGTCCAGTAACCAGGCTGGCAGAACATTTACTTGTGTTTTTATTCCTCTTTTCAGGCGATGTTGAGTGAGTCCATGTCTGATGGGCTGCAGTCTCATTTACGGCAGAGACGCTAGCAGATAACTGCTAACACACAGCGGGGTCACTTCATGAAAAGTAAATTACACGATATCAGTCAGTGCACAGAGTCGTGCACTGACTGATGTGAGACACAGCATTTTTGGCAGAGTGGGAGGTACTGTCTGGTGATGCCTGACCTCCCCTGACCCTCAGTGTGGATCTGTCCCAGCTGCTGGCTGCTAAGTGGCCTCGTGAAATGTTGGAACTTGTAAATCAGTGTGTGGAAGTGGAGGAACAGTCCCAGCTGTTGAGCTTCACCCCCAGCCTGCAGTCATTATTCCTTCCACATGTATTTGCTTTTTGTCTCTGGATGACAGATGAGTTTTATCTCCCTGTGAGGAGCTGAATGAAAGCTGCAGTCAAAGATGCTGCATGAGGGAGAAGCTCTGCTGCTGAAATAAGCCTCTCAGATGTTTGCTTTGCTGTTTGAGTTAAAGTTTGGCTGCAAACGACGGCGCTTGTCCAAACCACCATGTGTCAGCACATCGCGTAATGTTGCTGATGTTCCAGCTTTTGTCTGCTTGTGTCATTCGGTGACAGAGGCCGATAATGGGTCTCATATGTAAGACAACGTGGTTTTAGAGGAAGCTTCTTGTGCTTGTTTATGTTGCACTGCGTGCGTTTATTAGTGAAGATAGAGATTATTGTAATCAGTACAAATAATGACTAAAACTACATCATTAAGATGCTAAACTTTGAGTTAGCACTCCTATTAATAAATGGTCAGAATCCAGATGAGCTTCATCTTGCTGGTGTTTTGCTGCAAGTGGGTCATAATAAAGTTGGAGAAAAGAAACTGCAAAAAATCAGTAACTGTAAATATAAAATATATGTATTATGATGAATATACAGCTGCTATGCCCACTGATATTGGATTTTTCTGGCTGTTACAGACATTAGGGAGCAAGAAAATTCCGATATGGAATATTTACGTCTGATTATGGTTTTCAAATCCCTGTGACAAAGATCTGCAGTGGAGGCAGGATATTTGACATTTTAACAAACGTTATTCCAAACATCAGAGCACTGAACAGGAAACACTTCACTTAGTAGTTATTAAATAACAGACTGCCCTCTGCTGATCAAACTATGTAATTACACCTTTTTAAATCACTTGTCCAAGCATTTTTCTGACCTTAGAACAGTTTGAACATTGGTTCATATCAGAAAATATTTACGCTGATACCAATATATCTACAATATTCCAATATCAGCTGATAATATCAGCAAACCCATGTATCCCTCGGGCCCTTATGAACATAAAAAAATATGTGAAGTAATATATGAGTTTTTAGTGAAAAAGCTGCATTTTATTTAAAACAGACAATCCAATGTGTGAAATACTGATTAAGAAATGTGCAATTTTTCACAGCATAATGAGCAGTGTGCAAAAATAATAACGCGTTGATTTTAGAGGCATCTGGTCTGGAGGTTGGATTCTCTCTTTGCCCTTGTTCAAGGATTTGACCACACGCTGCGTCTGCTGCTGCGTGTTTAACCAGAGACGAAGGAGAAATGGAGTTACATGGGCAAGTCTACCAGGGTTGTTGATCTCAAAGCTAATGCCCCTGGCCTTTGTCACACACACACACACACACACACACACACACACACACACACACACACACACACTGTCCACCTACTGTATCACAGTGTGATTGGTGTTCTTCCTGGAAGAGCAGAGTGGCTGCAGCTGCTGACTGAGCGGGCCGGCTGCCCGTTCCCGGTGTTAACAATCACTGCAGAGCTGTTTGCTTTCCGGAACCGTCTCTGTGCATCCGATTGCACTTTGGCCGCGGCGATAACAGCGGATGAGGTGGTCCTGTTTATTGCGATTGCTCGTTGTTGTCACTGACGGCTCTGCAACTGTCCTGTCATCTTTATTTCTGCTTTATAAAATCAAGTACAACTCAACAGTACCGGCATCAAAATCTACTTACATTCATTGTAATAATATAAGAATTTTGTCTTTTTCTTTTCTTCAACCTGTGTCACGTCTGAAACCAGCGTGGCACTCTTGGCTGGGAGGTTGATGCATTTGCATCACATCTCAGCTGACAGTGTTTTTGCAGAGTTGCTTGTGGACCTCAGACTGTACAAATATTCCTCCGTCCTCACGCTAAGAATTAAGCCTGCAAAAACATCCTCTCTAACGAGTCCCTGTGGGTGCTTTCACACCTGCTGTGTGGTTCTGTTTGTTTGGGCTGATGTGAAGGCTGTCCGTCAAACTCATGTTTGGACTAAACGACTGGATCGAGAGCGCCTTCAAAGGGTTCTTGGTTGTCTTTTGGTGAGACTCTGGCAACTGAAGCCAACACAGCACTGTATGAAGGAAGAAATACAACTTTTGGAGTGAATTTAAACATTTTGGATTGTAAGGTGTTGAGAAAATGGCTCTCACTGGAAGTAATCTCTTAATTAACAGAAAGAATGGGAGGACTGGTTAGTGCAAAACCTCTCTTAGGGCGCACTCACACTTGGCCCAGTTGTCCCGTGCCAAAGCACGAATGTCCCCCCTCCCCTCTCCCCCGCTGGCCTGCGCTCACATCGCTCCAGTCTAACTGCGCCTGTGCACGCCTGAGCTACCTGATCTCTGGAGTGTGACCTGTATTTTTACCATCACTTTTTTCATCTTTTAATAACTTTTTAATTTTTCTCTGGTATCTGCGACGTATAAGTCAGCCACAGATTTTTCCACTGCTCTTCATCCAGACTCTGTTTGCTGTTGTCTGCCTGAATTTCAGGTGAATCCTCCACAAACAGTCACAATGATGTCAGCACTCTGTGTGTGTGCTCGTGCCGTGCTTGAGCACGGAGCAGAACGCTCACACCAGTCAAACAAACTGGACTTTGGGAGTCAAACGTGCTCAGACACGGTACGGATTGCCCACTGTGAGTGCACCCTTAGTGTTCAAATTAACTTAGAAATGTGTGAAGCTGCCCTTTAAAGAATTCAGCGAGAAATGTGCTTCAGTTAACAAAACATAACACACCATCAGCTACATTAAACCAAAACACTGCAGTTGTTGCATTAATTGCCTGCAGGTGGCGCCGCTGTTTGACTGGCTGCAGTAATACTTGCAGCCTGTGAAAAATTAATTAGTTCCACGAGGTTCCTGACGCCTAAAAATCTTGCTGTGAATGCTGTGAAATTACAAATCTATTTTAAACCTTTTTTACAGCGACACACTCGAGCATGATGCCGGGTGTTCTCGGCACTCACGGTGAAGAGCTGCTCAGCATCCAGGTGACTGTAGGTGTGATGACTGCATGACTCAACAGAGGAGCAACACAGCTCTCTGTTTTATTTAGAACCTTGATGTTTTTTACCTGACACAACTCAGCGAGCTTTCCTCAGGGGACTGCACGTCCTTTCCATTTGTTTTATTATTTTAGTTCATATCTTTTGGTACTGTCTGTCTGGGTGCATGCGCACGCTGCAACTGGCAGAGGGTTTCTCAGCGTCCTTGAAACTTGAAACTTGTCGTTTCCCCCTCTGAATAATGTGAAGGTATTTTTCAGACATTGTTTTGTACTAAAGAATGGGGCCACTTTCAGTTGAACTCAGTTAATTTACCCGTTGATATATATTTTAACTCAAAGCAAAATATAATAAGTTTTAGTCTGCATATGAGTGGGTCTCGTTTTTATCTTCTGCCCCCGTGCTGCCAGAGTGGCCTGTCAGATGCTGCCACACAGTCTGACTCACCGCATGAGAAAGTCAATGGGTGATTGTCTTATAAGGGCCTGATTGAAATGGGATTTTTAGGACAGATGCCATCATGCCAATACCAATATTAGAGAGCAAGAGAGTTCCAATATCCAATATCTCAGAAGATATTACATATATTTATATATAATATCAGCTGAATGTGCTTATCAAATATTTATAACAGAATGGAGGCAGGATCTTACATTGTAACAAACATTATTCCAAACATCAGAGCACCGAACAGCAAACATTTCACTTCTTAGTTATTCAATAACAGACCGCCCCCTGCTGGACAAACTACATAACCACTCCATTTTAAAACCCTAGTCCAAGCATTTTTGTTTTCACCCTTTAAAAACAGTTTTATTATCGGCACATATTTGAGAACATATTTGCTGATACGATATATCTGCGATAGGCCAATATCGCCTAATATGATATATATCAGTCAGATGATCGTTTCGGTGGGCATTCTCCTTCCCTTTTGCTACTCCCGTGTTATCTTTTTGCAGGGAGGATATCATTGCATCCTGGCCTTTGAGCTGCAAACCATTGTTATGTATATAAAACCTACAAATGAGCCACATGTAGCAAGATGATAACGGGTGCAGCCTGACTTTTCTCCAGTGCTTACACAGCTCCATGCCGAAACATCTGGCTATGTGAAACCAGGTGGTACCTTATATGGAAATGAAGGAGGTCTGGGAAGTGATTTCTGAGTCACAGGCTGTGACTCACACATGAACCTTCACATTGACCCTGGTGATATTTGGTGATATTGGCTCGTTGAAGCTGTGATTCCTTGCATGGCTCCTGCAGCAGTAAAGGTGATAATGAAAAACCAACCCCACAGCGACACACAGGTGTCAGGGTTTGTTTGAAAACCTAACGGTGATAGATGAATTGTTTCCACACAGACCTGGCGCCTTCGCCTCGTTCACCCTCAGACTCTCCTCTCCGGTCTGTCAGGTGGGGCTCAGCCTGCATGTGATTTAATGGAGGATCGCAGCTTCCTGTTTCGTTGCTCTGCAGTGTGGATGAATGGCACTGAGAAAATGCCCTGGAGCTTTCTGGACCCTGCTGAGCTCTCTCTTTATTTCCACTTCCCTCCCCCTTCTCTTCGTCTCTTATCATTTTCCATCTGTTTCTTCCTCGTCATCTTCCTCTTGCCTGGCTTAATTTCCTTCATAATTAAATTTAGTTTGCTCCATTTCCATTTCTCCCTCTGTCTCTCTCTCCCAGAATATTATGTTTTAGCAGAGGAAGCCCTCCTCCACTTAATGTGTCTATAAATGACCTCCAGGTGAAAAAAATGTGAAATATAATGCACCGAAGTAAACAGTGCAACAGTAACGGAAGGATGGAGGGGAGCTCAGCTCAGAGGCTCAGCAGAGGTGCAGGATGTTCCATTTACAGTATTTTCTTACCTGCTTTTAACGAGTTTAACATTCACTTACTGTGAATAATGGAGACTGAGTCTTTGGGAGGACAGACTGCAACTGACCGTTGTGTTGAAGTGATTTTTGGGAAGACTTTGGTGAGAAAAACAGATGGGAGTTCAGAAGAAATCACTCCATTTTAAGGCATGTCAGATTTCCTGTGGTGGAGAGGAAGCAGAGCGGCTCAGATTTGGGTTTCGTGGGAAGATGTGGCAGAAGGTTGTTATTGCGAAGCGTGATTCAGTCCAGTGTACCGTCTGACACACACACAGCTTCCAGTAGAGCCTGTTGAGTGGGAGGCAAACAAATAGATTTTATTGTAACCATGAGCTCAACAAGCGAAGCCTGTGCCTGCCTCTGTGTGGCCGTCCTCACCGTGCACTGCTGCCCTGAGGCATCTGTCGTTTACCAACCCAATCATATGAGACCACGCCCACTTCCATATGACAGGTGTGTTCCATTATGTCCTTTCAGTGCCTGGCTTGCTAAGAAGTTAACGTTATCAAAGGTCTTTAAATTAGGGCCCGACTGATATATCAGTGTGCTGAGATCTGCTGATATCAGGATATCACAGATGGATCAGTATCAGCATGCATGTTCTCTACGGAGCCCGGTGGGGACTTGGATGTGTTTTTCTTTTTCTCTTTCTTTTCCGTGTGCATGCTTTATATGTAAGATTTATATGTATAGTATTGGCTGTTATGTTGGGGGGCCCTACTTTAAATCCACAGCGTGGAGATGACATGCTAACCTGTAGATGTCGTGTGTTGATTTTGCTGACTCCTTGTGAATTTGTGTCCATGGAAACAAGGCTGTCACGGCTTTTTTTTTCCACATGGAAATTGATCTCTGTGTTGACAAAACAATAGATAATACAAAAACTGTGAAATGTCTAATTAAGCACATGTGACAGCGGTAGGTGAGTGTCAGCAGGTCAGCGAGTGGCTGCTTCCTCTTTCTGCTTACATGTATGTTGGTTTTTTAAGTCTTTATTGATATTGTGAACCCGTCCTCACACGTAGCATTGATGAACACAAAGACAGTAATTGTGAATGTTGAGCCTGCACCTGCACGCTCTAAACCTTATGTAAGTCTTTTCAGAAGGTAAGAATGCATTTGACAAAGAGACGAGGTCTTGTCTGTATGCTGCATGTTTGGCAGTCTGGCGGTGGAGGACCATTTCATATGCAAACATCATCGTTAGCAGGTGACTTTTCAAAATCATTACAAATGAGAAATTTGAGGATATGACTGCCAAAGGTCAAGAAAACTGTCAGCAGGACGAAGGAAACAAACAACAGTCTCATGAGAAGAAGAAAGGCCTCTGTTGTTTCTGCAAGTGCTTATAATATGAAAAATCAATGAACAAAAACAAGTGACGTTATTACAGAGCAACATAGGTGAATGGATCGAGCCATAAAATATTAGACTACAACCAGCAATGTTTTTTTGGGCTTTTGAGCAGAAGATCAATATGTTCATTTTACATTTCTGCTGAATTTTGAGACAAATGAGCATCAGCTACAAACTGGAAACGTCTCACAGTCAATATCTCTATCCGGCTTTGACCTCACATCAGGAGCCAGGTCTTACTGATGAGTCAGGAGAGCATCTCATTGGCTCAGAATCTTCTCAGTACAGCAGAACTGTGATATTACAGAAATCTCCACATCTCCACATCCTCACCGAAGCTTCAGTTCTGAAGTGATCTGCAAATTGATGAAGGTGAGGACAGAAATAAACCCAAACAGGCTTTTTGCTCTAAAAATAAACAGGAAGCTGTAGCTCCGTGTCTAAAAATGGTAGTAAGTGATTTTCCTCCTGCAGAAGCTGCCAGTGTTCTTATCATGCTGCTGGTTGGTGTGTGTGGGGGCTGTGGCCCAGCGGTTTGCTCAGTTATGTGGGTTACAGTGAGGAGATGGAGGCAGTGATTTGAAAGCAGAGTTTGCAGTCATTTTGTTGAGCCGTGCTTCGATCTGCCCTCCTTTCTTTGTGCCTCAAGCCTCTCTCTCTCTTTTTGACTCATTCATATTCATCTCTCTCTCTCTCTGCATGTGGTAATACTATTAAAATGTCTGTCAGTGATTAATTCCTCCAGCCTGGATCCGGAGAAAGGGAGTCTGAGCAGAGCTGTACAGTTAACTCCGTATCAGTGACAGCACAGTGTTATTAAAGTTCATTGAATAAACGAATGCACAGTATTTGCTTCTTCGGTGCCGGCGCCACAGGGGGGCATTGGGGGGCAATGCCTGTCCAAATTGAATTTTGTGCCCCCACCCCCCAAAATCTCTAAAACTGCATTATATTTAGTAAATATTACATACTATGAGTGTGTGTTGATGAAAAATTAAAAATATTTATTTCCAAACATAATCATTCATTAAAAATTCATGCAATAAAATAACGCCCTGGCAGGCATCAGGTAGGCATACCTAATAAGTGTGCCTCCTCTCTTCATGGTCAACTGCACCAGTATCCCCAGAAGACCGCTAGTGTTGGACTACAACGCATCTGAAAGCGATATACGATGGCCCGGTGAGCACGGTGTTATCCTCCCGGGAAGCTCTTTGATGTAGGTGTGGACTATAATACCAACAGCGCAGCGTCCTGCACACGGTGTCAAGTCTGGTGAGTTGCACATCAGGACAGGTACCACACCAAAAAAGAAAACAAAGTTGAAATTAAAATCAGTTAAAATTACCAAGCAGTTGTGGTAGAGAGCCGTGGGTCAGACTATTAATTATTATTTGTGCTTGCTGGTTTAAATTACTCCCAATAAGCCTGTCTTTGGGATTTTGCCACAAAAGCTGACTGTATACCGCTTCAATGACCGCTTAAATCAGTTAATATTTAGCCAAAAAGCAGTAAATGTTATGTGCATTGCAGGTTAATTTGACAGACATAAATAAGCATGCATTCTGTGACTAACTTGATGACAGTTAAAGCTGGGGTAGGCAGTTTATCTTTGGTGTCATGGCGCTAACATCCCATAATAACTTTCAGCATTTTGTAGTTCAGCTGCTCTGAAAGAACTCTAGACTTCTGCTCCTCTCATTGGCTCTGGATTCAGACTGACGGGACTTAAGGCCAATTATGATCATTTCAGAGGACGTGAGTTCCTACTGGCTGTGCCTCTTGGCGACAGGTGATGTCGCTACGAGCTGATTGGCTGTTGAAACGAGTGACATGCCTCACGTTCTAAAACTGGCCTCTGGCAACTTGACAAGCTGAGCTGCAGGCGACACCGTCAGCCGGCTTGAGTCGAGCTGAGACGGAGCAGTTTACACCGCTGCA
>JAQFJA010000006.1:21212327-21225307 GCA_029874485.1 Naso brachycentron
TTATATGTCCTCTCGCTGTCTGCTCTGTATATGCACCATAATCATTTTCCTAATGTACGATGCAGCGTACATTTTTCTGCTGATGACACCATTTATTATATTATATTATAGATTTACAGCAGATCAGGAATTTACTGGTTCACTTTTCTGATTTCACTTTCATTCATTGACAGCTTGTTTTAAACTCCGTGAGCATAAATGAAGCCCTGCAGCTCGGATGTAACGCTCTGTTACAGACAAACCAGAACTCAGTGATGGTTTTCACATCCAAATCTTCACTCTCCATCCACGGTTCAAACTGAATAATAGCTGTACTGTAAATTGTGACATGCAGCTCACTGTAATGCCCTTCTTTCTGCACAGTGACATCACATCCTGTGTGTAAATGAATAGAAAGCAGCTGGAAATGTGAATGTGGTCGGAAAGGTTGGTTTATCGTCTCTGGAGGCAACACGATCCTCAGACAACGTTCCCAGTGAGGTTTACAGACGTGTTGTTCTCTCTGCGTGCTTGATGCTGCTCCTTGTTCACTGAAGTGAGACATTATTTTAATGCTGTGACCTCAGAATCATAAACACTGCAGCTCTGGATGCACCGTATCTATGGAGGGAAGCTTTCATGTGACATAAATGAGACGCGATGATTACAGTCAGTGTTTTCTTCTTGTGTTTTCTTTACGCTTAAGATAAATTCTCTCACATTAGAGATGACAGAAAGTTTATCATTGAGTATACACTGTCTTATTAAACTGAGACCAGCACAGAAAAAATGATCAGTCACGTTTGTAAGTTGAGTGAAAAAAATGTATCTGATATTTGGATTGAAGGCCTCCAGTCTCCAGTGTGTCTCCAGTTTATTGTGACATGAAACATAAAATTTGAAGGCATGTTATGCTGTGTGCTGATCTTTGTAAAGATTAACTTAATGCAAAAATGTATTTTCACTCAAAATGTCTCTCAGGGCTCTGCTCAGTGGAAGACCTGAGCAGGAGGAGTCTTTTCTGCACACTAACATAACCTGCGTATGTAGAAAGGCAGATTAGTAAAGTCTCCGTGTCGCGTCATGATTTTTGATGTTCAGTTTGAGCTGCTGGTTGATGTGAGAGTTAAAGCCTGCGAGGTAAATAATGAATGTTTTATTTCATTTGTTATTCATCAGTTTTGCATTACCTTCCTTGTGGTCGAGTACCTCTGCTTCTGAGCGGCTTCATCCGCGTTCATGATGGTGGCATGCGTAACATTTACAAGCTTTCACGGATGTCTGTGGGGATGTGACATCCTGCATGAATAAGACATTTGTTTTTCTTCCGTCGAAGCAAATGCGTCACATGGCCAAGTGTCTCTGGACATTCAGTGCTGACAAACAGTAACATGAACACACACACACACACACAGATCCTCTCATGAAGAAGAGATGCTCCACGCAGCCGCAGCAGAGCTCCTTCCTCAGTGCATCAGCAGCTGCTCAGCTCCAACCTTCAGCACCTCGTGATGCCCAACATGCTTCACTGTGCAGCAGACAGACTGTGTGGTCACTGAGCCACACAACTATAGGGAGGCTTATTCTTTAAAAACAGAAACTCTGCAGTCCTGAACTGCTTCAATAAAAAATGAACAGGATCACAGCCGTCAGGCTGAGTAGAGCCACACAGCTGGAATATTTAATTATTATGCCTCTGCACTGACAGGACATGCTCTCACATATATGAAGAATGCACTTAACAGCTTTAAACAAAAATACGAAAATGCAATCAGCTTTTTGACGTGCAATGTGTAAATGAAACTGCGTCTGTAACTACAGCTCCATTGTATCGCTTGAAAGTTTTAAAAAGAAATGTGAACATGAGGGTCATGCTGATTAGGGTCCGACCAATATGTTGGTTTTTCGATATTATCAACCGATATCGGCCTGTCGCAGATATATCAGCATGTGTGTTCTCTGATGTGTTCTACAATTAAAGCTGTTCTTTTAAGGCTGGAAAAAGTGCTTGGACTAGTGACTGAAGATGGTGTAATCACATAGTCTGTCCAGCAGATGGCGGTCTGTTGTTTTTTAACTGATAACTGTTTACTGTTCAGTTATCTGATGTTTGGAATCGGCCTTAAAGTGACTACGAGGAACTTTGAGTTTTTGTTGATTCTAGCGCCCCCTTGGACAAAAGCAGAAGGGATACAAGCGCCAACTGTTGTGAAGATCTTTGCTCGCGCGTGCCAGGCAGGCAGAACTCAGCATAACACCAGCAACACGTGCGCTTGTTTTGTGAGCGAGTGAAAGAGCGAGACAGGATGGATGGTGATGAGATAATGTGTTTATCTGTGACTGAGAAATAAGTAATAAGTCAGCTGCATGGCAGTAATGTCCCCAAGACCTGTTAGCTCTGTTTTCTGTAGGTCAGCGTCACACAGCCACTTGCATTAACGCTACATGCTAATGTGCAACTAACAGCCGTAGGCAGAGAATGTAATTGTTTTATTGTCATTGCACAGAACAACAAAATAAAAAAAAACCCAAAACGTTTTGTCTGAGTTTGCAGGGATTTGGACCCGATCTCGGCCATTAACAGTAACTCCATAAAAACATCAGTCTGTTCACTGAGGGTCTCATCTGCTGTTACAGGAAATTTATCATCATCAGAGGAATCATGAGACGGTTTCAGAAATACTGGAAAGTTCCTTGTAGTCACTTTAACATTGATGCTCTGATGCAGCAGCATGCCCTGATGTGAGCGATGATGATGCTCTTCTTCTTCTTCACTGTCAACAATCACAGATGTAAAGTCAGAAAACAAACAGGATCTGGCGCTCTGTCCCCCACGAGTGGCCATCTGTCTGTAGGGAAAACAGCATGTTGGGACCCCATGTGGCGTCCTGGCATGCAGCACAGCCACACGGTCTGATGACAACCTCTAATCCACCTATTCTTCCATCAGACGGTGAAGCTTTTGTTGAGGTTGACAGTGAGAGGAATCGCATGCAGCAAGAACACATAAAACCCTCTGAACACTGAAAATCCTCCTCATCCAAACCCTCCTTCACTTCCCTCTATCCTGACGTGATATCCCAGCAGGCCGCGGTGTGTGTGACTCAGTCTTTGTGCTCCAGCTAAAAACATCTCGACACACATTCTCCCCTCCTGGTCACCGACTCTCTGCTCTACTGTAGTCTGCCCTGCCAGGGGAATAAGCAGGGTTTCCCTTCCTTTAGCTGACATGAATTATTCCTTCAGCTCTCTGTGCGCGGCTAACAGCTCAGCTGAGGCTGAAGCACAGACGGCGTCCTTGTCAGAGATGCTCGTGGTTGATCTGATCCGCAGCTCGGCTTTCTGTCCTCATAGTGAGTGGGTTTATTTTACAAACTGAGATGATGCAGTGAAATATTTCTGTAACAATGAGCTGCCTGACTGTATGAAGACAGCTGGGACTGAGTCTGTGCATATTGGCACATTGGGTCCACATATGGCAGCTCAGACGTGTGAATGGACATGACTGTGAATGTGGAACAGCGTGTCAATGAAATTGAGCATGTTTATCCTCCTGGGTGAGCCGAGCTTTAAAACACAGTCTGAGCGTCTAAAGCATGTTAGCGGCCCGCGGCCCTCTGGATGCTAAGGTTGCTCACAGACTGAAATGTCTCAACTAATGATGGACTGTCATGAAATTCAGGCATGAAAAAATGTTTTTACTTCAGTGTTCAATTCATTTTCTCCAAGCGGCATCCTCAGGTTAAAATGATGGCCTGACCACAGTGGGATTTTTGGGGCCAGTGCTGATAATGATATTAGGGAGCAAGAAAATTCCAATATCCAATATATCAGCCTATATTATATATAATATCAGCTGAATGTGATCCTGAAATACTTCTGAAATGCTACATCAGCCTATATTACTTATCAAATACTTGTGAAAAAGATATGTAATGAAGGCAGGATGTAAACTCTTCACTTATTAGTTATTAAATAATGGACTAACCCTCTGCTGGACAGACTACATAATTACACCATTTTAAGTCACCCGTCCAAACTTTTTTTGTGGCATTTAAAAACAGTTCCAATATCAGTGCATATAGGAGAACATGAGTGCTAATACCAATACGTCTGTGACAGGCCAATATCAGCCAATAATATCGGCAAACTGATGTACCATTTGGGCTCCAGTTAAAATTTCAAGTTTTACTTTGAGTTTACCTGCAAAATTGATGGCGTTGCTGTCACCCTCAGCTGCAAATTGTGTTGGATGAACAACTAGGATTGCAAGCATTTTGCACGCTCTTGTTTAAACACACGGAAAGTTTTCATCTCTCTAAAGTCAGCTTCTTTAAAGTCAGTGGATCTCTTAACTTTCACTAAGCCAAGCTTAAAGCTCACAGTCCAGCTTATCTTTAAACTGCATGTAGACAGAACAAAAAATACAAAAAAGTCGTAAAATTTGATCAAACTGTTGTTTTGAATGATCCAGCCAAATTTACTCTGGTAGTCAGTGCATCTCGTTCCAGATTTCTTCCAGGAGTGTGTCGTTGCTGCTGCGTCATTTCTAAAGTGCACACTGAAGTCAGACGTGAGAATAAATCCGTCCCTGTGATGACTGTGTTCTTCTCAGCAGGACAAGGTCGTCTCACTGCCTAACTTCTTTTTAAACGTAATTTTAACAAGCTGGTTGGCGCTTGTTGTTTGTCACATCACTCAGGATAAGAGTGAAAGTGAAATTCTGTCATTATGTCTGTGTGTATTTGATCTAATATGGTGTCAAAGTTCATGTCTAAGTGTCATTAAACTGACTGGTCTTCCTTCTCTCTCTTCTGTTCCATGTTCTCCTGCGATGCTGTCTCATCCTATCAGGTAAGACATCTTCATAATTTGTACAAAAACACGCTTTATGGTCCACAGATGTGAGACGTTGACCATCCGCTTTGTGTGTTTGGGTGGAGCTGAGCTGAACCTTATCGCTCTCACAGCTAAAGATTAAATTGAGGCTCTTTGAAGTTTGCTGGATTCCAGTGAAAGCTGAGGGTGTGGAGCTGTTTGGAAATGATTTCAGGGCATCTTTATCAGCTTTCACTCGTGCTTCTGCTGCAGTGTGAGTGATGTTACATATGTGAGACAAATAAACTGAGTTTATCTGTGAAAAATGATGAGAAAATGTCTCAGACGTCGAGACTCTGACGTTTGCCACTTCAGCAGTGAAGCTTTGTGCTCCTCTGCTGCTCTGACCTCATGTTCACGCTCAAAGTACTTTGTGAACTTTAATTAGTCTGTCAGACTTGTTGTGTTTCTGCTTTTTCTGCAAACAGACACTGCCGACCATTTGCAACTTATTTATAACTTTGGTAATGGTGATGATTTTCTGCTTTATTGTAAAGTTACTTTGAACAGTAAAATACGATTAGTCTTAATCCAATACAGTTGACACAGTGAGTGAGTGAATGAGTTAGTTTAGTTAGTTAGTTAGTCGTTTGATTTGTGAAGCGGTCATTCATAAATACTTTTGGTACTTAGAGTACACAGTATTTTGTTGCTCATACTTTTGCAGGTTTCTTTACAGTTTAACTGTGGGACTTTTATTTTGCTCTTACTTCTCTCCATTCAGAGTAGCCTGAAAAATACAACATTTGATTTTTGCTGCTTCAGCACAAACTCAACCTGTCAACAAACATTAAGGAGGATTCAGTGCAGAACTGCTGCATTAGACTGCATCGGTCTCAGCTCCACGTAATAGAGTGCACAATGAAAGCATGATCGCTGTGATACTCGTATTAACCTGAAGCTAATCCAGCTTAACCCTCCCGCTTCCATAATGTTCTGTTTTCCCAAAACAGACGGATGACATGAGCTCGTGTCAGGGCAAGAACGTGCGGCTGAGATGTTTGGACAGGAACGAGGCTCAACGTTGCATGTTTGTTTATCTGGAGAAAAGATTTTGTCACAAACAGGTCATAGCTGAAATTTGCTCTGTGAGCAGGATCAGTGTGGTTGTTTGGTTTCTCAAAAAACAGCATTGCATGCTGGGAGTAAGAAATGTGTGAGTTTAGCCTTTGAGCATTTAAAGCTCAGTGTCCTTTGACAGCAGAGGTTTTAGAAATCTCTCCTCTCTGTGGTCTCAGTGTTCCTGCTGCTGTCATATTCACTCGTTTGCTCTTTGAGTCCGTTCTGCAGTATTTGTGAGGGTCAGTCTCTCCTGCAGCGCCGCTCATTAAACTGCAGCTCTGCGCACCGTTATCGACCAGGAGACACATTTCCAGCTGTTCACAGATTGTGCGGCTCGAGAAGCAGCGGGAGTGTCTATTATCCCTGTGAGGGGCCGAAGCTTTAAGGTCCAGTCTGCTGCATGCTGGGAAAACTGGGAGACGGGTTTTATAAACTGGATCAGAGCGGCTGAATGTCACAGCAGAGTGCAGCTTGAAGAACAGAAGAAACTGGATCAAGAGTTCACATGAACAAGGCAGCTGACGTCAACGTCCAACAAAGCTTCGGATCTATATTTCTGTCATCAGTTCATCTGATGATTGTTATTGTTGTTTGAGCGTCACCAGGACTCCAGATAAAGTCTTTAAATATTATATAATCAGTTTACAAAGAAACAATAAACACTTAATGTTTGTTTTTACCTGATAAATGACCTCAAACAGAAGTTTAGCTTCTCTATAGTAATAAAATCATCGTCATTGTCTGTTTTTTTTTACCATACATGTTTTGTTTTAAGTACATGAAACACACAAGCCATGATTGATGAACTTGTATCAATCAATCAGTCAATCAATCAACCAATCAATCAGTCATGTACAAACAATCTTTCCTGTAGTTCATGTTTTTGAAGTAAATATAGAAGTGGTTCCCATGAGTAACAATAAACAATATAGTGAAAAAAATAGTAGTGAAACAATGCAGACAAATACACGTACAATTAGAGACTCAAATAATTTCATATAAAGAAAAGTCAGTTCAAATACGTAACGTAAAACGTAAGAATTTAAATTCAAAAATGTGCAATTTGTCCTCGTGGGGTGATTGTGCAGACATGCAGTGTGGCGTACAGAGCACACGAACATACTAACAACAAGCAAAACAGACAAAGAGAAAATATTACAACAAACAAAGTGGCAGCTTAAAGTCTCAAATTTTTGGCTTCACAAAGGAGCTACAGAAATTTAGAGATAAAAAATTAAGATCAGTCAAAGCAGAAAACTATTTAAAAGGAAAATTAAACGAATTGAAGTTTTCCTGTTGATATCCTTTATGTAAGTAAAGCCATTAACTTGTCATCAATCTGTCTGTATTTTTTGGGATGTTGTAAATCTTACAGAAGATTACAACTCAGCATTTGTGCAACAGGCTTTTTAATAAAAGGATGATTTGTAATTGATAAAGGAGAGGACGCAGATGTTGTTTTTCTGTCCCTCGAACAGCAGCAGCAGCAGGCGTTTAAGTCGAGCCATAAACAAAGTTAACTCAGTTAAAGTGCAGAGCCGATCAATAACCTGCACTCAGCCACCGAGGACGCCGACATGAGGACAGAAATGTGATTTCTGCTCTATGTGGCAAATTCTACTGAAAAACATGAAAACATTATGAAACAAGCATCCCAAACTGGATCCAGTTCACATCAAGTCAGGAACACATGAAAACATTCAAAACCTGATTTTAATCTTAATTTTTACCACAACTTAGTCTGAGCTGTTTAAAAATATCCCACCATAACAACAGGTTGTGTGTGTGTTTCCATGCCCACACTATTGAAAAATTATCAGTGACTCACACTTGGTGACAGTTTGTTTTATGACTGTCACAAACACAAACTTGGATTAATCCGCCTCTGAAAATAGTCCTCAGAAAATGTGCGCTCTCTTTCAGTTTGAGCAATTTTAAAACTGACTGATTGTAATGTTGAGAGATGAACAAACAGATCGTTGGTTTGGGAGTTTTTAATAGATTTGTTGACCTCCCAACTTTATGGAAGTGCAGCACTGAATCACTCGAGCACCATCATGGAATGTAGTGATAGTACCACCATGTAGGCAGCGGGATGTTTGTGTGATCTGAATGGCTGTTCATAGAGTCAAGTGTGTTACATCATCTGTGCCGTCTAATTTTATTAGTTGAGTGTGAGTTTCTATTGGAGCTGAATTGATGTGTGATTACAGGATTGGACTGATGAGGGAAAGCTCGTAATATGCTGAAGTGAAAGCAATAGAAAGAGGTGATGGTGAGGTGAAAACATGGGAGGAAAGAAGTGAAGAAATTTAAACAGAAAGGAAGTAACAAAGGTTGAAGACAGGTGCAATGATGTAAGAGGAAGTGGAAGGAAGGGGAGCAGGAGTGATGGAGGAGCAAACAGAGTTCAGCGTGTGGCCGTGAAAGCTCTCCTCCCGTACGGAAGCTTTTAACTGCAGCTGGGGGTCTCGCCTCACCCGCTGTCTGCTTCTGTCCTCGGTGCTGCCGAGCAGAGGAAATGGACTCTGGCACCGGCGGCAGCTTTCAGCCAAAGTACCAAAACAAACACGCTGGCAGCCTCTTGCATTCATCCCTCAGCCTGCGTCATCGAAACCAGACTGCAGCTGAGTCTGACGGCGAGAGGAGGAGTTCACATGGAGCTGCAAAATTCAGCTGAATGTTTTTACACCTCTGTCGTTTAACTTGGCCGAAAGAGAACAAAACTGCTGGAAGGTTTAAAGACAACTGAAACAAACTTGAATTAAAGGCTCTACAAGGAACTTTTATCTGGTTCTGAATCATCTAAATTTAATTCTCATGTCTCACATCTTACCTCCATCGTCAAATGAGACCATCGGCGAGCAGACTGGAGATTACTTCCTGTCTAATAGAATGTCTTCGCCCAGTCTGCTCAGTCAGCAGAAACACCATGAAACACTCTACGGCACACAGACCAGAAGAGACGATTTGCTGTTTACGAGCACGATCGATCCGCTGTTCTCTTTTTTACTCTCTGTGGTTGGAGGCAGGAGGAGATTTTTCTTTAGATTATTACAATATTTTGTGTAAATAAGTGGTGTGTTTCTTTTGCTCTTTTCGGAAAAAAATGCTCACACCAGACAAGATCTTTATGTCAGGAAGCGGCAGTACTACTTTTGTCCATGTGTGGTGCTACAATCAGCACAAAGTGAAAGTTCCTCGGAGGGGCTTTGATTTGCATTTCCTTTTGCCACTTTTTGTCAAAATCCAGTGAGAATTAACTCCACATTTGGATGAAGCCTGGCTACTGGATCATCTGTTTGTCTGTCAGTAACTGTCACTGCAAAACCTTTCAAATTAAAATCTGAGATGCAGACATCTGGAACCAGGCCAGCTCGCCTGCACTTTGAGCTTACAGCTAACAGGCACAGTGGATCGAGTACAACCAAAGTTCTCTGGTGTGATGAACCAACCAAAGGTCAGCAACACATAAACAGCTGGATCAGCTGGATCTGACCAACAAGACCAAAGGAGCTAAAGTAATCGGGCAAAGCAAAGGCCAAAGACATCGCTGTGGCCGTGACGACCTGAAAGACAAGCCAGAGCAGGCAGGTAGAAATGCAAAGCAAAAGATTCACCTGTTGGGATCAGATAACTGTTTCTAGCTGCTAGTAAAGACAGGATGGGTTAGTGACAAGAAGGCAAAAAGCGTAGGACAAAAGCTCATGTTGACCTGCTGGATGAAAGTCAAAGTTAGGACCACAAATGTCTGTCAGCGATGTAAATCAGGACATTTCTTTCTCCTGGTATCTATAAACTTGTGATTTAATATCTGCTTTCTGTTGTCCTCTCAGTTTCTGTTCTGCAGAAATCTGCAGACATTCTGTGGAGTTTTGCTGCTGGGACGTGTGTAGGTGGAAGTGGAGTGACTGTACAATAGCTACCGAACCAGCTCCTTAAATGTTAAATTACTAAATTAGAATAATTTGTGTTTAAAACCCCATTTGGAAGACATTTAAATGACAATACACATCAAAGACTCTTTGTTAAGTACATTCACTCCAAGGGGAAGTTTAAATGAGCAGGAGAGGGAGTGAGTGAGCATTTCACTAAATCTCTCATGAAAGCTTCCTCCATGTTTTACAAAAAACAGCAGGTGGGCTCATATCTTCCTGTAAACCTTCTGCAGGTTCTCACCTCATCTTCCTCCCTCCTCCTTTCCCTCCATTTCATTGCTCTTATGGAACATACATCCATCATGTGGCCTTCAGCGTCTGCATGTGTCGAAAATGATACAGCAGAAAACCTTCGCTCAATTATTTTTTGTGATAACATGATGTTAAATATATTTTGGGAAGTGCCATTTTTAGCTCCTGCTGACTTTGTTCTTTCTTCCTCTCTCGTGAGCGATGACTTTGATTTTAACGCTCAGATCATCCTGAATGGGGACTATCCAGCTCCGTCTCGTCTTTTCTTTGGACAGTTTTTGGACATGCTGGCTGTTTTCCAGCAGCACATTCGTGCCTGTAGAAGCTTTGCTGTGTCAGTAAATGGTTAAAGTTTCATTCTACAGTCATCCCACAACAGTTCTTCAGTCTTCTGCAGGTACAAAACTGTTACATTCCAAATCAATATATTACTGAAGTAACTGAGATAAGTCTGACCATTAAATACCACAGCTTTGCATGAGAAAGTAGCCTGAATAGCTGTGACATTTTTTTAAGGTAGTTTTTTAGTAGTTTTGGGGGTATTTGTGAAGAAAACGATTTGGAAACATAAACAGTTATCTTCAAAGAACCCACAACAGTCAAGAAAAAAAACAGCAGTGGGACCTGACTGACAGATCAGTTTACAGATGTTATCACCTAATACTGGCCTACCACTGATATATATCGATATCAGCGTTCATGCTCTGCAAGATGCATCGATATTTAAACTGGAAAAAACATTTTTGGACTAGAGATTTAAAATGGTGTAATTACAGTTTGTCCAGCATAAGTGAAATGTGTATTGTTGACTGCTCTGATGTTTGGAATAAAGTTTGTTCAAATGTCAGACATCCTGCCTCCATTACAGATCTTTGTCACGAGGATTTCATATATAATATTGGCAGATATATTAGATATTGACATTTTCTTGCTCCCTAAAATTGGTATCAGCCCAAAAAATCCCGGATCGATCAGGTCCTAGTTTGTAAGAAGAAGCCTTCACAGATACATGTTGATACTCCGTTGTTGAGATCATTTAGAAACAGACTCCTTTTGTCTGCATAAAGAATAAATAGAAATATATGAATATATTGTATTGGTGTCAGATATTTAGCATCATTCTGGTTTTAATTGGAACTTCTGCCTTTTCATAAACCATCAAAATATGTCTTTGTCAGCCGCAATCCCTTTATTGTCTCCTGAAATCCCAAACTGCACTGACTGATATTTACATGAGCAAGAAATTAAGTTCATTGTGACCCTACAGATGGACTGCAGGCATTTCTCTGTAAAATGAAAAAATGTACAATTCATCCTGTTTTTTTTACACCTAAATATTAAAATAATCAAGGACAAAAACTACAGAGTGACCCACTCAAGTGTTCTAGTGTCAGAAACAACAAAGCTAATGAGATCCACATCCAAAACCAGCTCTCAGCCCAGATGTCTACTTAAGCCACAGTTAGAAGACCGTATGATTAATGCTGCTGCAGTCATTGAACAGGAGAAAGGTGGCTCATTCACTGCACTGGTCCTGATTCAGAATTCCCAGGAAACCGGTTTAAATCACTGAATGGTTCCAGATGGTTCCTGTGGGAGACGCAGCACCAGCCGCTCATCCAGGTCTGACTCTTTGAGGCCTTTTTCTCTCATCATCACTAAATAACATCCTCTCCTGAGCTGTGCAAATGTAAATATTCAAACAACATTCACACTGTAACGGTGACCCTAAATACAAAATGTGCTTTATGTAAAATGATGAGACAAACATACAGACTCACACCTGAAGGCAGAGTGGCTGAAGCCCTGCTGAGCTCAGTAATTGGTGAGTGGGTGAAACAGGTGGCACTGCCCATCTCTTGTGTGTGTGTTTATGTGTGTGCGTGTGTGTGTGTGTGTGTGTGTGTGTGTGTGTATGTGTGACAGCCTCTCCGGTGGGCAGAATGTCAGAGTGCTTCTCTTCTTGGGTCGTTAATTACAGCTCTTCATTGTCTGCGTCACTCGGGGACAACAGTTCAGGAAATGGCGTCTCCCGCAGCTCACCATGTCCCTTCATGCTGTCTGAGACGGAGAGATTGAATTTCTTGTGTGGCAGACATCAACATCTTGTGTAATCTTACATGTCTTGCAGATGTGCTAAAACATCTGCAAGGACAAACACACTGGAGACAAACATTTTGAAGGCATATTTTAAGAAAAAAAAAGTTTAGAACTTGAGAGTTGTGATTTATAAAATCACCTCCAGAAGTGAGAGGAGTGAAACTTGCTGTAAAACATATTCACAGAATTTCCTAGACTTAATTTGACAATTTATCTTTCTCAGTTTAGTTAAGCTGCATTTCCACTGCAGAAATTTTTCTCAGGGAACCTTTCAAAGAAATGCATGGCGTTTAATTAGTATCAAAACCTGCGCGTGCACACAACAGTATCCAAGAGCGGAAAAACATCCTCGCGTTTTTAACATTTCTGCTCCGTGCGCACTAATTACTAGAAAGTATTACCTGAGTAATATGTCACAACTGTTATTTGTTTCATATCATAATTTTCATCACAATATCTTGATGGTTTACACAGATTGCAGTGTTACGTGGTGTAACGTAACACACACGTTACCATCGTATTGCTTCACAACAGATAATTGTTTTTTTCACTGGGCTCTATTGGTCTCTTCTCAGAAATGAGCCTGAAAAAGAAAAACATAAACCAAATTGTATGTTAACATTCCATCCTATAACTCCTGAGCGTCCTTAACCACGACGTCTCTGATGTCGGGTGAAAAGACAAGCTTAATGACATCAGATGAGTTTTACTTCCAGGCTTGAATAACGTTAAATGTGTCCAGGATGCGCTTTGATATTTCAGAATTTTACT
>JAQFJA010000006.1:21240633-21248133 GCA_029874485.1 Naso brachycentron
TCTCAGTGCTAAAGGTGTAATACCTTTCACACTGAAATCAAACTAGTCTTCTGTCAGTCCAGCTGTCTCAGTACAGATGTGCGCTCAGTCAGCTTCATAAGCAGGTGTTCTTTTTTTGCCCTGGGTTTTTACTTTCAGGCTCCGTATAACTTGCTGTGTAACTAAAAGTGTTGCTGAAGTTTGGACTTATTTAGACTTTTGTCATGTTTTCTCTGTGCACATTTGAAGTAGATAAAATCCTGTTTTACTGTAGGATTAAGCTACCATGAGGCTCTGTTTGGACAGTATCCCCCCTCATTTATTTGAACCACACCAGTGACGGTGGACCCTTTGTTTTATTTTTGCCAAGAAAACAACATATCTTGAATTACAGTTAATATTTAAACTACTTAAATACAAAAAAACTCTGTCAGCTTTTCATTTCTGCCTAACTGCACGCTGTCAGTCAGTGTGTTCAAAGCCTCGCTAACCTCTTTTCTTCCTCTCTCTTTCGTTTTTCTTTTTCTTTTCTTCCTTTCCTGGAGGGATTTCTTCACCATCCTCTTTCATTTTCATTTCATTTATTTCTTCACCCACTCCTCCATCTTTGTCATCTTTGATTTCTCCATGTTGTGTTTTGTTTGGGAAACAACTTTTCCTCTTCCTCCTCCACATGTCTCTTCTTAATGGGTGAACTCTCTGCCTCTCCCACAATGCTTTCTGCTTTCCATGTTCTCCTCTGGGGCTGAATGTCTCGTGTCCTGTCTCTGACCTCTCCTGTCTCATTCTCTCTCTCTCACTTTATGTCTGTCTTGTCTTCCTGTCTCATCCATCTTCCCCACATCTCTGCGTCCTGTTGCGTCGTCTCGTGTCCCCTGTTACATTGTGTCTGTGTGTTTGAATCTTTGTGTTCGGCTGTGTGCGACTGTGTGTCGTCCCCGACCACCAGGCCGTTTGGACAGCCCGTTCTTGAGGCAGCAGCACAGTCCCAGCAGCCCCAGTCCGACCCCCGCACTTCGGGGCACGTCACCCCTCCGCACCCCACCACACACATGGACACAGCCTGCTGCTGCAGCCGGTAGGTACAGCAGAGAAGAAGAAGAGCGATGGACACCAGCAGCTTTGCCCCCCCCACCACAGATATCCAGACTGAAATAAAAAAGATGAGACAACAGTAATGGAAGATATACCTGCAAAATGAGCAGTTAAATAAATAATAAATAAACATAAAATTAAAAGACATTCGCATGAAGTGTAATATCACAGTTTGAGTTATATTTTGGTGTTAATTATGTTTAGGTCGATATGAAACATCAATGATCTTGTTATTCACAGCATTCTAACATTATCTTGGTTTCTTTATGCCAAACAAGACTTGTTGTTAAAGGTCTGATGAGTGGACGTAGAATTTTCACAAGAGGAAACCTCCGTTTTCAAAGAAACAAATGACGATCTTACCCTCAATGTTAACTCACCAGCTCCTTACTGATTTACCCCCTAACCTGCCCTCTGACAACTTCCATCCTCGCCCGACTTCTTTAGATCAAATTTTAAAGTAGCTTTAAAGTAAATTCTTATATTTTTTCTCTTGTTAGCATCCCACTGAACATATCTATTAATGTTTGTGTGCATTAAAGCCTCATAAAACAGAAAAACAATCTGATTAACATCAATATTTATTATCAAACATTTTTCATCACATTTTAAGCTATCAGTGTTGACCCGATGCGATCTGTGCCTGCCACGGCACTGCCTTTCCTCTGAAATTTAGCTAGCCAGCTTGCTAGCTCGCATCTAGCTAGCAGGTGCTACCTCACCAACATTGACACTTTTTTGAAAAGAAAAAAAGGGCAGACCAACAACCTGATAAATGCTCAGCTGCAACAAATCCAAAGAAGTCCTAGCCAAGTAAAAACTCAAGTAAGAGGCCCTAAATTTGGCCATTGTTGTGATTTTCACGTGTATTTTTAGCATGGTTGCTAGCTGTCTGTGCTTCTTCTATCTGCAGGACATCACAAAGTTCTTGTCAAATCTGTCTCATGCCTCACTTCCTTTTTAACTTGTGCATTTTCAACATTCCTTGCTAATAAGCTAGCAGGCTAACATAACCATTAGCACTTAGCTAAATAGTAAAATATCCTTTGTGACTGTAAAGCTGTTTGTTTGTTTGTGTGATGTTGAGTCTGTCGTTCTCTCAGTCTTCATCCTTTAGATGTTGTCCAGTCGGCTGCTGATGTTGAATTATTTTTTAAATGTCTGATTGTTTCTGATGTTTTATGGTTTGACTTTGCAACAAGGCAACGTTGCTTCTCTCAGGGGTGAAGAAGCTGATAGTTTAAAGAATCTCTCCAGCTTTCTTTCCACTTCTGATCCTCTGATCCTGGACTGCTAACAAATACTTAAACACACACTCCTTCTGCTGCTTTCAATCCCGACCGACTGAACAAACTGTGAGTGTCTGTGTAGGAATGTGTGTGCGTGTGTGTGTTAGACGTTGACAAGCCATCCGTCAGTCATCACTGCTGTTTTTTAGCCTCTGGGTGAAAATGGATATTTGCCCTTTGACTTCTGTGGAGTTGTACCAAGTATTTCTTCCATTTAAAGATTATTACAGAAATTTTTTTATTTTTATTTTTTTATTTTTTATTTTTATATGTATTTTTGGTTTAGCTCATGAAATCACTGCAGACCAACTTCCAAAGCACATCATGATATTTTTCAGACTGACTAGGTTGATATGACCTACCTTCCTCAAAAAACCTTCAACCTTCACTTTGCAAATTAATAATATCTGATGTTTTAAATTCCCCAAATGCATCAACCAAGAGATTTCTAACTGTTGTCACATGTTCCTATTGTCCAATTTTAGGAAAGTTTAGGAAACATCCAAATATTAAACCCTCTTGTTGTGTTCTGGTCCAAACCCTGGGAACACAGAAATTGATTCTTCCATTGTAAAACGTTGGGATGATCTCATGAATAAATGTCTGAGAAAACTATCCATTGTTTTGGAGTGAATTGAGTCTTAATTAAATGTTTTAGAAATTGGTCAGCAGTAATGTTACTGGGCAAAATTGTGCGACTGTCTTTATGATCTGCAGTGTGTGTTGTTACATGTCTGTGGAAGTGCAGATCTTATGCTGGGTGGCCAAAGAAGCAGTTCAGTCCTGGATCAATCAGGGAACCCATCGGCTGCATTCGCCGTCTGACTTCTGTTAGACAGCAATACAGCCTCTGGGGGCAAACCCCATTATTCCTGGGCTTCCGTTGGAGGAGGCGAATTTCCATTTCCGACTTCCTTCTCTGCGTGCCGCTCGCTGTTTACAGTTCGACTGTTCACAGTCCAACACAAGAATGGAGTTGGGAGTTGAGAGAACACATCTACCAGTGGATCTTCTCACAAGTAGCCAGTTTACACGCTGTTAACAGTCAACAGTCCACTGTTAATTACAACTACTGACTACAACAGGAAACCAGGGCTTTTCCGGTACCAAGATCGCCCTACCTTACCTACAGACTCTACATTCAGTGAATGTAGAGTCAGACTCTACATTCAGTGAATGTAGAGTCTGTTTGTAGAGACTAGTCCTGGACCAGTAACAGCTGACAACAAAGACAGATTTCTCCAAACTCAATTCTCTTTTATGTAAAGAGAGTGTTGAAGATTTTCTAAACTGGTTCGGTTATCAGAGATTTTGATCACCAGATGAAAGGAGAACCACCCATGCAAGCGCTGAGCTGGATGTCATTTGTCATTTTAACAGAGTGTCTCTGTTCTTCATCTGAGGTTTTGTTTTGTAATGTCCAATGGGAGATCTTGTTCTGGTCTCTGAACAGGATGTCTGACTTAATGAAATCATCAAAAATCTGCAATAAAGTGACGTTTTCATCAATAACTCTTTTGTCTGTAACTGACACTGTGTTGGTGTTTGTTGAGTCGGCATTGGTTCTGCCATTAACAGCATAGTGATGAATGTTCAGAGGATCTCTCGTCATTGTTTGATCACTTGTCTGGTTAAAACGATTGTGTCTTTGTTTCAGTGAGAACTTGTTTGTGATTCCTGTTGGAATAGGCGACCGTGTTCTTTAGCGCACATTGGACATCATTCAGAAATCGTAGCCTGTAGAGTTGAAGGAAATCATTTCCGGTAGAGGTCAGTGTCTTACACTGTAGTTCAGAGACCGTCTCATTCGTTTAGCATGAGATGTTTGTTTCCAGACACTGTCTCATGATTTTCAAACAATTGTAGGATAAACCAGGTAAGATGAAGCCACACAGCCAAGAGTCTACAGTGATGCTAACTGCTGTACTAATGCACAGCAGTGCTTTGTGCAGAGTGTTGACATGCTGTGGTATGATGTCAACCTGTTTACTTGAGCTAAACAGCAATAAAAGAAGTATGGCTGAGGCTGAGAGAATATAAATGTCTGGACTAAACTGTCTATCTGTCCATGAGTGTTGGAGACGTTTTGTATGAGGCCTCAAATGTTAGCATCATGGTGGCAGTAAAGGAAAAGTCAGAGGGCCTTCACCGAGCACCGCTTTCACTTTGCTCTCTCTATTTTTTCATCTGGTAAACATTAAATGTCAATCAAAATGAAACATGGATCTCTCTGAAACAGCTCAGTAAAGTCGTGGAAGTTCATCTTGTCCTCTGGACCGTTGAATTGCCTGAAGGAAGTTCAGGGAAAACAGGCTCTGTGGTTTTTTCTGTGCTTGCTGTGGTTTTGTTCCTCGTGTAAAAACAGACTGTTATTATAACTGTGAATTTCAGCGAAAGTTGGGTCATTTTGTTGTTGTAGGAGGTTTTGAGAATGACTTTTGCTCTGCCCCCTTTCAGTATTGTTGTTCCATTTTGTTCCTGTAGGGGACAATGACGGCACAGCGAGCACAGAGCGCAACATGGCCGCCGTGTCGCCCATTCCTAAAATAGTCACCACGCCCATCAAAGAGGACATCGACAGGGAGGACGAAGACAGCAGAGACGAGTGTGGTAAGAGTAAAGATAAAATCAAAAGATGATAAACAACCTTTGACATGTCCTTCATCACTGAAAGGCTGTTAAAAATCTGGACTGAATTTGAGTGATCTTATCTCAAGTGTTCAACGTTTTTTTTCCTGGAAATCAATCTGATCATCCGTTGACAGACTGAATTGATACAAAATATTTGTATTTTATTATAAAATTGACATTGTGCTTGTATTCTCCACCAGATTCAGCACCAAAGCAGGAGCAGAAACCACCGGTCCAGGAGTCAACGCCCACCAAGCCCGTGCAGAGTGTCGCCCCACAGGCCCGCGACTCCTCCAGCTTCTCCGTGTGGGAGTCTGGGACAGACAGCCTGGTCAGCCTGTGGGACAGCAGCTCCGCTCCTCCTGTCAACACCTCCCACACCTCCCAGTCCTCCAATCTGGTAGATCTGATGGGGGATGACACCCCGCCCAGCAGCGCCGCTGCCAGCAGCAGGCCTCAGCCCCTCCTCAGCTTTGATGAGATGATAGATGGGACCTACTGCTCGGGCACCGGCGCTGAGGACGACCCCACCAGTCTCGTGGACGTGACGACTTCTGACCAGATGACCCTCAGCTACCAGCAGGCACTGCAGTATGCATCCGGGGAGAGACAGGAGCTAGATGACGAGCGGCTGCTGATGACCAACGGGGAGACACTGCTGAAAGAAGGGACTCAGGTCAGACGAGTCAACGCAGCCGTGTCAAATCGGAAAGAGGTCATCTGTCTTTTTGTTAATTCATAATTTTATTCCCTGTCGGCTCTTACAGGCGAGCGAGGGCTACTTCAGCCAATCACAGGAGGAAGAATTTGGCCAGTCAGACGAGTCTTCAGCTAAACCCACTCCGGTCTTTTATAACAAGCCACCAGGTGAGATTCCTGACTGGGACAACTGCCTTTAGGATTTTAGTTTGGTTTGAAAACATTTTCCACATGAACTGCTGTCCCTGTGCTGATCGTTACTCTTATAATAAATGTATCAGAAATGGTTTTTCACATGTTTTCATTTCAGTATTTTATAAGACTTTTAAGTTTCAAGTTGTTGCAACAGAAGAATATGAATACGCAGGCATCAGATGAACAAATTTAATTAACAAAGTTAACACACAGGACATATAAGCAGACTATCAAACACGTCTGTGTTGTAACTTCATACATTTCATTAATCAAGGGTTTTCAGGTGACTTGTCACCTTCTGGCGGCCATATTGAAGGCTCTTGTTTTACTGACAGGTGTCTTTATCAGTAGGGCCCGACATGTGATTTATATGACCGATCACAGTACAGATATTAGGGCGCAAGAAAACTACAATATCTGATCAGCTGATATTTTATATGATAGATTCAGCAGATTTATATTTATCTGTAGATATATATAAATCTGCTGAATGTGTTGATCAAATCCTTGTGTCAAAGATATGTCATGGAGGCAGGATATCTGACATTCGAACAAACTTTATTTCAAACATCAGAGCACTGAACAGGAAACACTTTACTTTAATTAATTAGTTATTAAATAATGGACTACCCTCTGTTGGACAAACTACGTAATTACACCATTTTAAATCACCAGTTCAAGTATTTTTCCAGTTTTAAAAAACAGTTCAATATCGACGCATATCAGAGAACATAAACGCTGATACCGATAAATCTGTGACATCAGCTGTGATATCGACTGATAATATCGGCAAACTGATATATCGGTCAGATCATATTTATGTCATGGATTTTATTACCAGAAATCAGTGATGTCATGGATCTCACCAAACGTGTGTGTGTGTGTGTGTGTGTGTGTGTGTGTGTCTGTTGTCTTCAGAGATTGACATAACGTGCTGGGACACAGACCCTGTGGTTGACGATGATGACGACTGACCGGCCAATCTGACGCCGCCAAGAAGAAGTAGGAAGTGCGCTTCATGAAGAAAGATTTTTTTTCTTAAAAAAAAACAAAAAAAAAGACAAAAACACAAACAAAAAAATAATAACGCATCTTGCATCAAAACTACTTCTGTATTATCTTTTAGAGGAAAAAAAAACAGTAGCCACAGATTAAAGGTTTTAAGTTGTCGTTCATGATGGTTTGAAGGCTCAGTTATGGATTTTTTTGTGTGTTTGTTATTTTATTTATTTGTTTTTTTCTTCTTTTTTTGCTCTGCAGATGTAATAGCTGGGAGTGGAGACTTTTTTGTGTGAATGATTTATTACACTTTAAAGTAGCGCACTGCTGCATATTAGAGACAGTGGAGCCTGTGTGTGGCAGGCAGCCGACACACCTAGTCTGTAGTGCTTCAGTAACACCCTATATAACTGATAGAGTGGATCATTACAGCTGCCATGTATACTGTCACTGTTTCTTTTTCACCTCCTTCCTTCCTTCCTTCTGTTTTCCTCCCAAAATATTTACCTCTGAAGTCAGTTAATCTTGTATTTAGCCCTCACATTATTGGAAAAAGGTGAAGTATTTTATTTATTCTGGTGTATCTGAACTTCTTTCACCAACAGCTGGTCAA
>JAQFJA010000006.1:21250633-21253341 GCA_029874485.1 Naso brachycentron
AAAAAACATTTAGAGCCAAAGATCGGATTCTTTTCTTGTAGTTCACACCACCACCACTAGATGGCCCCACAGTATTTCCTTTTCACTGCTGGACTGTCTCTACACCATCACTCTGAGAGGATGTCTGTTTCCTGTCGTCCTCTGTGTGCGCTGAGTGTCTGATATGATGTTCGTCTTCTCTGCAGCACGTTTCCTTTTTTCTCCAAACATGAGTTCAGACTGTCTGAGGTGGAAACTAACAGAACATTTCCATGCACTTCCATGCACACTTGTGTCTCTGTCCCTTCAGACTGGAGTTTAACTCTCCCTTCATCTGGCTTTTTTTCCAGTGAGGTGTCATTAAATCTGATCATGACTGACAGACCGAGGAGAAGCTCAGTGCTGCAGCCTTCGAGTTCATTTTTGATCTACCACAGATTTCAGGATTCAGGATTGTTTTTAAACCTGCCTCAGTTTAGGTCACACCTCCTTTTAAGTACAAAACGTATGAAGTCAAAAATAAATAAATAAATAAATACACATGCAGTGGCACAGAAAGTAAAAAAAAAAAATAGCAGGCAATAAATCCAGCAGGACAAAGACCCACATTTTAGCAGGAATGTTGATAGAGCGTCTCTGGAGAAACGTGTAACGTAGCACCTGAAGAGTTCAGACTGAGTCATGCTGAGCTGTGGAGTTTTTCTAAAGACTCAGTTCATTTGAATTCTCTCTCACATCTCTGCATCACATAAAATGTTAACATAGTTTGATTTAAAAAAGCTTTGATGTTTTTAATCCTTTACTGTGTTAAATCTTAGCATTGCAGTGCAGTTAATGTCTTTGTATATCAGAAATGCTTCAGCCAGTCAAGGTCAAAGCTTTTTTGTGTTCAAATTCATAATTTTTTTTTCACATATTTTCCCTTTGAGGCTTTTGAACTGGTTTTTGAAAGTGTTTCCTCTGAGCTGTAATTACTGGCGGATGGGAACACTCCAAAGGCTGTCCAATCAGTTGGTTCAGCCGTGTGGTGGGCCGCCTCCTCCTGTCACTCATTAATCAGCCCAAATGAGCTCCGATTAAACTCATCGAGGCTCGAGAGGCTGCAGGTTTTCTTCAGGGAAATGCGCAGCTGAGGGGTCTGACAGGAAAAGCACGACTGTAGAGAAGCAGAAATGTGTTTCTCTGCTGCAGGTCTCTGAGACTGGATTTGGTTCCACATTTCATGTTTGTTTCCAGATGTTTCCTCCCTTACATGAAGAGGAACCCCACAGTGATGATTGCATGAATGATGGCTGCAGCACAAAGGGAATCAACAGGCAGCGATACATCTCACTGGAGAGCAAAGACTCCAGCCACCGATTCTTCATAATATCAGTATTTGGAGCTTCCTCATGTAAAGTAGCATATTTCATCGAGGTGGTAACTCCCTCAGGGGTCATTCAGCTTTCAGAACATTCTGAAGGTGCTGAAAGCAAGAAGGGGGTTTACACCAAAGACTAAAAAAGTCATGCTACCTTCTCTCTCTGTCACCCCTCCCAAAAAATGACAGTTTCCTTCCCTAATTTCCTTCTCGTACTCTTTTCATAATCAGCCATCAGATATCTTGTGACATACTAAAAGAGTCACTGCACTGTCCTGCACTACTTTGTTATCCCTATTTGTTGGATTTAAGACTTTAACTGTCATTGAGTTTAAATTTAAAACTTGAATTATTAATTAAAGGTTTAAGTTGATTATCTATCTTTTTAGAAAGTCCATTTCAATCTTGTCCCATTCTGATGAAAACGTGGTTCATCCTTTAATCTGATTTAAAAGATTGAAATCTCTGAGTAAGAAGAAAACAAACATTTGTCAAATCTACATTTAATCACTGTTTTCGTCTTTGAACAAAAAGCCAGCTCACCACAAAGTTTACAATTTTGAAATGTCACTGCAACGTTCAGGCAGCCCTTGTTTCCATGGTTTCACTCAGAGGCTTCGAGAGATGAGCAGCTCCACTGACTTCACCACAGTCGGATCAAGAATGTGAAACTTTAGATACTTTAAATCTCAGAGACAAAAAACATCAAGAAGAGACGGTTTGACTTTCCCCTCAGCTTCAGCGTGCAGCGAGTGTGTAAAGTCTAAGAGGTAAAAATGTAACCAGGTCCTGAGGATTAAAACTGAGATTTGCGTAATCTCATCATCAGTCAGCAGGCTCAAATGTTAAATGTAGTTTTTAAAAAGTTTTGGATTATTTTTTAGCCCCAAACTTAACTTTGAATCCACTGTGAAATTATTTTTATGTTGCTGAACACAAACTTCTCAAACCTTATGTCAGTTTTGGTGCTGCAGTGAAGCAAATCCAGCAGGTTTCTATCTGACATCGTGTGCAGCTGCCGGCTGCTCACAGCAGCTCACCTCCAGCTGTGACGCTATGTAACAGTGGGCGGAGTCAGCATGCTGATCAGCGGACCATCGCAGGAGGTTGTGTCGATGAAAGGCGTGGATTGATTATCTATCTTAACTGCATGTAAATGAGGCTGAGCTGGTTGCCAGGCAACACATCCCCTCACAGATGTCATGTCAATAATAAATGGCTGAGTCAGGTTTGACAGAGGAGAAAATGTCAGGTGTGTCACCGTTTAATATGTCGTCCAGTGTGAACTCTGTCAGATTGTTGCCATGGAGACTTCATGATTTTGTCATCAATGTCATGATCTTGTTAATGAATGTCTGCCACATAATTT
>JAQFJA010000006.1:21306696-21316714 GCA_029874485.1 Naso brachycentron
AAACTTACTCATCCCTCATACCAGATCCAAAGAAGGGGAGGCAGCTTTCAGTGTATATGCCCCACAAAAATGGAACATCCTCCCTGATACAGTCGGACATGCCGCATCAGTAAGCATCTTTAAAAACAGATCAAAAACACATCTCTTTTCAACATGATGAGTGGATGTGTGCATGTGTGGTTGTGTGTGGTGAAGATGGCATGCATGTGACCGTTTATTTGCACTTACACTCGATTTCTTATTTTATCTTATGTATGTATATATGTATATGTGTATATATGTATATATACATGTACACATATACATACATACATAGATACATATGTGTATGTATGTATG
Source organism: Naso brachycentron (assembly GCA_029874485.1). Classification (NCBI taxonomy): domain Eukaryota; kingdom Metazoa; phylum Chordata; class Actinopteri; order Acanthuriformes; family Acanthuridae; genus Naso; species Naso brachycentron. The sequence goes on from JAQFJA010000006.1 coordinate 21,307,036, forward strand.
TATGTATATATATATGTTTTATCTGTTTTTTTGTCTTGCTTTGTTTTGCTTCTCTTTGTTAAGATTGTTTTTACTATTACTTTACTATTTAACTATGTATAGGTGTTGTGAAGCACATTGAGTCTGCCTTGTGCATGAAATGCGCTTTATAAATAAATTTGAATTAAAATGAATTGTGTGATTCTGTGCTGAACGACAGCACCGACATTCCACATTTTCTCAGCTCAGTTTTTTCCTGGAAAACTACCTCTGGGATTTGAGCTCATATGTCTGTGTGTCGGTGACATGACTCGATGAGCCGGGTATCAAACCCGTGACATTCACCTCCACCTGCTGAGCTGATCTTTGACAGGAAGGAGCAGCTGAACGGCTCCTCTGTGTCATTTATGTTGCAAATCCTGTATCTATGGAAATGTATTCAAAAGGAAAGCACAGGAGTCCGGGACTCATTTTCATTGGAAGTTTTCACAGTCTGCGCTGAACGAGGTCAAAGAGCTTTGAGTTTAGTTTGCAGTGTGCTCCGTCTGGATCCGTCTGTTACGGCTTTAAATGAGAACAATTTGAGCCACAAAAACTAGACTGTTTTAAATTGTTCCAAAGACATAAATATTTCTGATTTTCTGACATTTTCGACGCTCTGTCTCATGTTGTCTGTCTGTAGCTCCACGTAACTGCTGTGCATCTTCTACAGATTTTGGTCCTGAAGTTTTTTACCACCAGCAGCAACAAAAAGAAATGCTTTTGTTCTAAAATGTTTCAGAACTTTTGAAGTGCTGATTTAATCCACATGCTTCACAAAGTAAACCAGAGAGGACTCACATGTTTGTTTCTTATTTTGTCATAATTTATGCAGATGCTTTGATGTTCATAATATCTTTCATTTTACTTCAATGTTCTCTGCTATGATTAAATAATCTTTCTGTTTGTAGCAAAAACACAGTTGTGTTATATTTGTCCATTCTCAGACAAAACAAAAGTAAAATCAGAACTTTAAAATCTGATAAAAGTTTAAACTCCCTCTGAACCTTTGACAAAAACCAATCCCTCTCAAGTATTGTTATCTGTAAACAGCAGAATCATTTTTTATCAAACTTTCTATGCTGTTCCAAAAGTCACTGCACTGCTGACATTCACCTGATGAGCAACTTCAGGTTCCTCTCTAGAAAAATGTGTCGGTGACATCACTGTGACTTCATGGATTGTGTTTTTCTTAACACCGTAACCCCGAGGACACGAGGCAGCTCTGAGCGTGTCCTCACCGGTGCTGCGGCGCAGCTTCAGGCTCAAGAAGCCTCTGAATGAGTCCGAGCGTCTTTATGCGTGTGAAGACTTTACACTGATGCACTGAACAGAGAGAAGCTGAGGCGAGACATGGAGGTTCGAGTCACTCACCTCTCCAGCCACTTCCACTGGAGGAACCTGTTGTAGTACATGCTGTCGAGGTAGTCGGCGAACGGCGCTACGCTCAGGTAGTCGTGGATGAGTCTGCAGGAAACACAGCAAAGATCTGCAGGTCACTTTCAGTCTCACATGCTGCAGCTGCATCAGAACAGCAGCACAAGCAAAATGAGTTTGAGTCCCCTTCTGTTTTCCCGGGTTTGTTGGTTTTAGAACTGAAACAAACAGTGAATTTATAGATGAGTCACATCACGGAAGATCAACAACAACTCTGATTTTAATAAATCACTTAAAAGTAAAACCTGTCAAGCAAAAATGCCAAATATTCTCTTTATTCCAGCTCTTCCGTGTGTTTTATATCATTGACTACAAAATGTATCTTTAGGCTTCGAACGGATGTTATAGTTCTACAGAGAACTCACGCAAAGAGCCAACCGAACATTCACAAACACTTTTCAGATTTATTTGCAGCCCTCGCTCCAGTAAACAGGAATTTAACATTCAATATGTCATTTTAATTTAGTGATTAATCTGTGCGGTGCAAAACTGAGACCACTAATCAATTTATCAATTTACAGATTGATAATTTATCACTAACTATTCTGATCATTAATAAGTCATTAAATTAATTTCTGCCAAAACATTCTGAGGAACCAGATGGTGAAATAAACAACATACAAAAAACAAGCAGTTAAAGACGTCACCTTGATGCTTAATGAACCAAATTATTTTGTCCATTTATTCATGATAAAAATGATGATGAGCAGCAGCAATAATAATGAACTCTCTTTATCATACTATAAATATCAGTGGTGTTGCCTGTTTTTACTAAATCCAGTAAGCTTTTTCTTTCTTTTCTTTTGTAAGATAAAATCATTGAAAAGTTTATCAATGACATTCAAACATGGTGCAAACGCAACAGAGGAGTCTGCAAGCCGGCTAGTATGCTAACAAGAGCTAACATTAGCCACCGGAAGCTAATGATCTCTGGACCGAGTCAAAATGTGTTCGTCCCTGAAAGTGTTCTGAGTTTTTTTTCTATGAATTTGAAGTTTTTTTTATTTCTTTATTCAAAAGTTAAATTTTTGCACTTTAAATCGTGTTCAGCTTCACTTCTTTGTAATTTAAGCTCAACTTCAAGCTTTTCTTCATTTGCTTTGGTGATCAGGAGTTTATAATGGATAAAAATGTTTTTATTTCCTTTGATTCTGAATCACTTCACAAAATTCATTCATGGTTTCTTGCAGAATAATTTGGTTTCCAGCTGAAGAACAAAGTTGATAGAAAAAAGAAAGTTGAAGAAAATAAAAGAATTACTGCTTTCCTAAAGAAAACAGCGAGGTAAGGACTGAGACGTCTATACATAAAATATAAACACTTGCAGTTTCGTCCAGTCAAACTTTGAGCCAAGAACTGATTCCGAATCTAAATGGTGAAAATCTTTCAGGTTCTTGTGTCTCCGCTTTGAATCGTGTTTTTCTGATTGTCTCAAACTGAATTCATCCTGTTGGATATTGACAAAGTGTCTGGTGTCATTCACCGCGTAAATGTTGGGAAATGACCTGACGATGCAGAGAAGAGAAAAAAGGTCGATTATTAACTGGATTCCATGAAAATGAGACTCTTGAGCTTCTACTCAAACATCTGTGAAGGATTTGTTGTAGAAAGTGGAAAACAGCAGAAACATTCTCAATGTCGTCAATCTGAATGCTGCGTTCAGCATTATGAACAGCAGTGCAGTAAATTACTCATTATGTTTTGTGCTGGATGAGATGAAAAAAACTGTGCTGGGCCAAACCTTCACAACAAGCACGAACAGAGCCGTTACAGGATGTTACTCAACGTGTGAGTGACGCCTGTGGAACGAAAATCAACTTGAAATGTCATCAGAATATTTTTTATTCCATCCTTTATGAATTTATTGCCTTATGCTAGATTCTTAAACTTTCTTCTTGACTTGGAGTAGATTCCATTCTGCATTACAGAAACATTCTCCAGCCGTGACAGAAACAGTCGACATGCACGACATGCTCAGCACAGACTCAACTTCCTCATTTTAGAAACACTGGAGAACAAATCTGGTGTTACAAAAGTCAGTGAGACCACTCTGTCATGAGCTATACTGTGTGCTCACCGAGTAAGAGAAAATAGGACATGTCACCTCTTGCTAATGAAACAGTGCATGCTGGGATACTTGTCTTGTCCTCATTATAATTTCGAGAACATTTCCAGGCTTTCGGTCCTCCCTTGGCTTAGTGCAAACTTTGAATGTGGATAACAAAGGACACAAACACAGACGAAGAAGTCAGGCTGTACAAAGTCAACATTCTGTAAAATGTTCACTGAACTGCTACTCACTTCCTGAAGCAGTCCTCCTCTAAACCAATCAGAATTCAGCACAGACTTGTGAAGATTTTAACTTTAAACTCGTCAACAAAAAAACAAACAATGAAGAGCAACTTGTTTGACATAATCTACTCGCAGAGACGTTTGACTTCACTTGGACTCCAAGTGGACTCAGGGACAGCGGCGTCATTCAGGTCAGTGTTCACACTGTGCGTCCACAGGGCTCTGCTTCACAAACATGTCAATGCACGACTGTGGGACTTTTTTTTTTTCAAAATGTCCACAGGAAAAAAAGCTCACAGAGAGAGAGAGAGAGAGAGAGACAGAGAGACAGAGAGAGAGAGCAGGGTTTGGATTTTTACCAGCGTACACTGAGAGGCTTTGTGTTCATAGTACTGGAATTTGATATAATTTCATAGATCTGTGTGTTATCAGGGGAAAATAGTTCATGATTTTTTTAACGGATATGATTTCGGTTGATTTGCAGCCAACTTCCTGTTTGTGCTTGAAGTGACATCACAGTCAAGTTTACGCCTATAGCACATTTCAAAATAACTTTCACTAACTTATTACAGGAGAAACTGTTCCGCGTTAGTTTTCCCTCCCCCTCTGATTTTGGTCTTGGTAGTATTTTTTAAAAGTTTTTTTTCTCTGCGTTTTTTGACTTTTGTCCACAAACAAACTCAGTTTTTGGTGACTGAAGACGAATCGTCGGGGGTGAAGACAGTCACAAACAGTTTCAAATAAATATTTTAACCTGTGTGCTGTTTCCTCTTTTTTGTCTACATGAGGCAGTTTAGCTCCGGTGCTAACCTCACTAAATGAAATCGACAGTCACCCTTTCACAACATCGAGAAACAGATGCGTCTGAATGGGCTGCTGATGTCACCATATAATCCAGAACTCCCACATTCAGCTGCCAGCACCAGTGATGCAGGTTTTGTGCGAGAAGCAGCGAAACCTTGAGCTGCAGGCAGTCGACCAGCAGGAACTTTTTTGAGACTTCAGACTGGCCAGTATGACTTTTGGGTTATAACGTTGCCTGTTGGTTTGGCATACTCATGACAGTGCTTATGGTGTATTTTTGCATTTTTATTTGGATCGATGTCTATTTAAAACAGCGCTCTGTGGTGATGATTTTTGTTTGGGAACAAAAGAGGCAAAGATGTGTGTGGACAGAGCATCAGTTCGTCCTGGTATTGCTCATTTTCCTCGTGAAATCCCTGATAAATGACTCCAAAGCTCTGCCTTAGATAAAAGAGTAGAAATCTGTTTTTTTCGTATTTATTTCTAAACCTAACCCACTGATTGGTGTGTAATTCTCTAAGTCTAATTTCAAATTTTTTTGTAAACATTTTAGAAGTTAGCATAGAGACGAAAATGTGTAAAACAGTAGGTGAACTTCTTTTTATGTCACTGAAAAACACAAATATTTAAATCTAAGAAAATAAATATGACAGCTCTGAACAAACAATGTGTCCCAATCATCGTCTGAGAGGCACTCGACGGAATAATGGATCAAAGCAAACGAGCCCAGATGGGACCCCCGTGATCTTACTTGGTACAGTCCTTGAAGAGCTCTTTGCAGGCGTCCTGCTGCAGCCTCTCTGCACACTGAGCCATCATGGCCTCCTCCACCTCAGGAACGTGATCCTCTGACTGCAAAAAAACATCAAGTCCAGGTGAAAATGGTGACTCAGCTGTGAACTTCGAGAGAAAATCCGGATGAACTGGGTTTGAAGATGGCGCAGGAAGAGGACATGCAGGCTTCTGCGTGTTCAGACTCGTATGTGCAGAGAAACAGAGACACAGAAGAGACAGAAGCCAAACAGAAAACCTGGACTGTGGGGGTTAAATACAAACATCTCATCATATAAACTACTTTGTATATGTGCAGTCTGATTAGAACTTTCAGGGTTTCTGCATCACATAACTTCTTGCTGAGCTGCCAAATCTCAAATCAAATCAAAGCGTTCTTAAGATCAATTGTCGCTCCACAAAAATGACATAATCTCAACAGAAAAATGTGTCGCTCCACACTTTCAGTTGATGTCACACACCTGGACAGTTTTGTTATGTCACAGACATCATCATGTGACTGGGTAATGTCACCATCACCATGGAGATAGTTTTAGCTGTTGATATTCTATCACAAGTGTTAAATATGGTTACTATGGTGATGACTGAAACCTTTCACTGAAGCATTAATTAAAAACATTGTGCTCAAAGTTAGAATAGTTTTGGATTTTTCTTGGTTTTTATATTTATTTCTTTTCGACTTTTTATTTTTCAATTTCAGTTCAGTTTTAGTTTTTAAACCAAGTTTTGTAGTTAAGTCTAGTTTTTATTTTTTCAGAAACGTTTAGTTTTAGTCTGTCTTTAGTCTTTCTCTTGACTTAAGCCCTCACCGCCACAATGCTAGACAGGTTTATGTTTATGATAAATTCAACATCCACCCAAAATACCACGACGAAAAAACAAAACTTGGGATTCTTTTCTTTATAATCTTATTTTATTTTAGTTAGTTTTACAACTCAGTTTTAGTTATTTATTGTGTTTTTTTGGAAAGCCTCGATTTTATTTTTATTTCAGATAAAGAAAATGTTTTTTTCTATTTTATTTTTTGTTATTTCGTTAGTTTCCGTTAACAATAATAACCCTGGTCACACTACTCTTTCAATCCGGTCGAGCGACACTTATCGAATGTGTCGAGCAGCGAAGCATAAATTGGCCTCGACTCATCAGTGACATTGCTTTCATATTATATTAAGTTGGCATGGTGTTAAAGTGAAGAAAGATGTGAACAAGTGGATTTTGTCTGTTTATTTATTTTGTGTACATCTGTGACGTGGTCAATATCATTTTCTGCAGAAGTCAAAGTAAGCAGATTTGTCAGATTCTCCACAGAGGGTTTGATATCAACCTAAAGATGATTTGATCTGTGATTTGGCAGACAGTCAGCAGTAATGTCAAGAAAAAATTAGCAGCTGCCTACTCTGACCCCGCCCAAATCTATGATGTCACAACCATCCTTGAATTTTCTCCACAGACATAAATCACAGTGAGGAAACATGTTTAAGCTGAAAGCAGAGGAACACTGACAGCGTGAAAGCAGCAGCTACCTTTGGGTCGAAGTATCTGTCAACGAGCTCCTGACCGCATTCCTTCCTCTTCTCATCGGGAGTCACCTCGTACTCCGCCTGCAGGAAACACAGAGACAACGTGAGCCGCAGGCCACGTCTGCTGCTCAGCATCATCCTGCTTCCAGATGCAGTTTACTGGATTTAAATGTCGAAACAACATGAGCACAAAAAACCATTCACACTGTGTCACTTCCCACACAGACACCATGAATGACAACAGCCACAGGGGATGAAATTCCTGAACAGGCGTTGTGAGATTAAAACAGACTTAAGACAAAAGCTGGAACAAAATAAAATTAGTTCAAATATACAAGAATATGTCAAAGATTTCATTAAAATTAGAAAAGACAGTGAAAGCATTGGCAGCAGGAGGGAAAGACGTTTGACCTCGATCTGGTTTCAGGACTGTTACACCCGACTGGCATTGTTTGTTTCTTTAGTTTTTAATGAAGTTTGAATCGTTCATTTGGACTGTTGGACATTTTGTACAACGATGACATGATCTGATCGTCTCATCATGGGAATTCACTGACTGAACTGAAAGTCAGAAACATTAACAATGAATGATTGCTTGGCTGTGCTGCCGGCTCTCTGTGTGCCACATGAAACTTTTCCAGGCCTCGACTTCAGACGACCAAGGGAAAGATTTAATTGACGAGTTTGGGAGGCCTGTTCCACACCCAGCAGTCCATGAACTGATTGTATCTGCTCTCGCTCACATCAACCATCCCTCTGAATGACTTGCAGTAAACTGAGCCTGCCTGGAAACTCCAAAGTGCTTCCCCTCACAGCCAGAGCCTGTAAACTAATGCTAAGTGACGGAGGAGAAGGCTCAAATCTCATTTTCCTTCTCCATCTCGTCCTCTTGCAGACTTCTCAGGGAAGAGACGGGAAGCGGTCGAGGGGTGAAAGAGAGCATAATTGCTTCGCGGGTTGTTTCCGCTGGACAAGTGAAAGTAGTAAAGCAGTTTGGCTGAGCTGGTCAGTCAGACTGGAGCCTCACTCTTCATCATCCTCCCCACCTGCATTGCTCACACCTGCCATATGCCATCCTCCGAGTGACACACCAACAGAACTTCACACAGAAGAGACAGGAAGGTCCACAGAGCAGAACAACATGATCAAGGCTTTTTTCTGAGCCCGAACAGGTTGAATAAACCTCACTGAGTGAGCTCAGACACAGAGCAGCACGGCGTGACGTGCAGGTCAGGACGACTCTGCAACTCTGTGATATTTGAATTAAAATGTATTTTATTTCTCACATTTCTCCTTGAACAAATATTGAACGTCGCAGCAATTTAAAAATTGCCATAGGCCATAATGTGATTTCAACAAAATTTTGATTAATTGCGCAATTCTGTGACCTTTGACTTTTCCTCCAGCGCCACCACCTAGTAAAAAAAATTCACTTAGTCCAATAATGTTATTTAATGTTTATTTAATGTGTTATTTATGACCAAACACCTGAAGAACACTGACATTCCCCTCAGCCTCATCCGCAGAAAGGTAACATGGTAAACGCTAAACTAAGACTGTGACCACGCTGACATCATACCTGCGAAACATCAGCATGTTGTCTGAGAGTTTAACACATTCGCTGCAGTTAGCTCCATTAGCAGCTGCTAGCATGACTGCAGACTCTTTAAAGATTAACCAGTCACATAAACACAGAAATGACTTTAATCAACCGAGCGACGAGCAGCCGAAAAACAGAAGAGACCTCAAAGCAACATCCGTGTGTGTGTGTGTGTGTGTCACTAAGAGTACACACACACACACACACACACACACGAGAGTGACTGAAACATTCCTCAAGTGAGCTGAGTCAGCAGCGAGCTGTTCACTGAAAGTGCGTGCGTGTGCATGTGTGTGTGTGATAGGACAAAGGAGATTGACACACAGACGTGGTTTTCTCTCCTGCACTCTCAGAAGTCAAAAGTTCCTGTATCTCATTAAACAGACTGTACTTCCTCCTCCTCCTCCTCCTCCCAAGCTTCAACCGTTTGAAGCATTTTTAGGACGATTAAACTTCCGCCATCAGAGACACTGAGGAGCAGCTGATGTTTTTCCCATCGACTGCCCATAAAAGAACTTGAAGCTGTTTGAGGCTCGTTTAACCTCCATGACTGAACAAATCCAGATCAACTCTGCAGATGTGTTTGCTTTGATTTGTGCAGCTTTCTGCACGTCTCTCTGGATTTTTGCACAATGGAAAAAAATAAGAAATCAGTTTGTGGTGATCACAGCTTGAAAAGAGCACTTTTATTTGTATTCAATACAACAGGTTTAAGTAGTGTTGTCATAGCAACGAGGGAGAGAGAGAGGTAGAGACGAACCTGCAGCTCTGCTCGGAAGTTCAGTGTTTATTTGTCATGACAGAACTTTGCTGTTGTGCTTAATTTTTTCCTGTCAAACTTTTCAAACAAGTTGTTTGTGTTTATGTTTTGAGTGTTTCGTCTGTTTCAAAGAATTCAGGAAAATAAACAAATAAAGAAAGCTGTTTGTTTCCTTACTGCACTAACAAAAAAAAATTTCAATTAAACTCATTATCCTGTTTTTCTTATTTATTTCTATTGTTAAATCTTCATTTTTTTAGATTAAACTGTCCTGAATAAATTTATTACAACAACGTCAAATATTTTATATGATTGATTACTGCCATTGTTTTAAGTTGATCCACCTTTTATATTTTCAGTGCTCAACCATTTTTTGAAACCTGCCTCCTTCATTTTCACTACAACACCAACACCAACACACACACACACACACACACACACACACACACACACACA
>JAQFJA010000006.1:21327485-21339730 GCA_029874485.1 Naso brachycentron
GAGGATCCACGTCAGTGTTACTCACGTTGGCGACAGCTACGCTCGTTTCTGTGAGCGAAGGAAAAGCCAAAACTTTATCCATACACCTGATCAACGAGCTTCAAGTGTTTGTCGTCGTTGCACTTCTCTAAGCTGAGCTTGTTGAGCTGCAGGTATCAAACAATATTTACAAATGATATTGGAGAAATAAAAGGAATTTGTTCAATGGCAAAAAAAAGGGTAATTTATTTTTTTCCTCCCCGAAATTGTACAATAAGACGTTTTGGGGACGTTCACGTGCCAATACTGTGACACCGTGAAACCGTGATGTTTTTGTCCAAGGTTATCTTACCGTGATAAAATCATACCATGACATGTCTACTCATGGCCATTGCCACTTTGCAGCTGCAGCTGCTAGCTGTATGCTAGGTGTCACACAGTCATGAGTAACTATGTATTTCCTCCTCAGCTCCACCCTCCTGTCCAAATATGGTAACTTCTGGCTCCAAAACACCAAGATGGCGACAGCCATAATGCCAAACTCCAGGCTTCAAACCTGTACTCCACAAACCAACATGTGATGTCGAGGTCTCTCTGCAGGTTTTGCTTTTGCTTTACTGTAAATGAATCGGTGGACAGAGTGCAGTCTTTGCACTGCCAGTGTTTCGAGGGGAAAATTAAACACAAACTTAATGAAACATTTGCAGAAGCATTATAGAACGGCGTATGCTTTTCTTATTTGATAGGCCACAATGAAATTATCTTTACACAGAGCAGCTGTATTCATTCTAATGTTTAGTTTGTTTAGCTCATGACACCATCTGTCACCATTCAGATGGTCTCATTTTCAGCTTAAGGCTGCAGATGATAAAGCGATAAAATAAAGTTACTTACTTCTGCTATCTAGAAAACAGTAAAGCTACAGGATTTCATAAAGTCTAACGTTTGATCTCCTGCAAACCTCAAAGTGAAGATCTAATGAAGGTCTGCTGATGGCTGAGAAGAAGTTAAGTCAAACGAACAGCAACCTTCCCATAACAGGTTTGAACCAGTTTTAAAGGTCTCAGACTCACTCGCCCTGACCACATGGATTTTCACGTCCAGTGAGATGAAAGCTCCTCTCCTGTCAGCCTGCAGGAAGACAAGGTATCTCACCTGTGGACTGTCGCAAATCCTCACACAGACTTATGTGGGGGAACTGCAGCAGCTGCTTCCATTTCTTGCTTTTTCCTTTTCTGTTCCCACCGCCTCCTGTAACACAAACAGCTTGAGCTTAAAAAGGAGGTTTTGCTTAGATGTCTCTGTAATGTAAGCAACATCAAGTCATTCATATGCAACACTGTCAATAACCACATACAGGCCACCTGCAGTAAACACACACACACACACAGAGCTGAGGAGAAACAGCAGAGGAGAAACAGGTGACGATGCAGTCGCTAACACTAACGACACACTAACGCTAAGATACCCACAGATTCTGTGTTTTTGTTTCTGCTGAGCACGATCAGAAATATTAAGTTCAAACAGATAAACAGGTGGACAAGAATTTTCTATTTTTTAATGACACTCGAACTTCTGCACCTGTACTCTGCTGGTTCATAAAAGTTCCCTTCAAGCAAACAAACATGGTACATTCACAAAAGACAGCCCTGTACCCAAAACCATGAAGATGCGTGTACACACGAACCTTTGACTAAACTTCATCACTATTTCTCAAACTGCCGTGAAGGTCTGTAGGAACAGAACAACACCATGTTTGCCTCTGAACTGTCATGATGCTGAAATAGAAAGGAGCATAAAATATAAAACTTCTATTTAAGTTCAATTTTAAGGTACTTGTACTTGAGTATAGTACTTAAACAAATGTTCTTTGTAACTTTCCACAAAAAGCTGTTTACACACTCAGTCACACTCGAGGGGACACTGTGGTCCCCACAAGGCTCATTATCAGCTGAGGTTACGAAATTCCTTCAGGTTTCACTCAACAAAACGTCCTCACAAGTTTAGTAGAACACGTCTCTGTGTTTGCAGCCGTTTCTTGAGAAGCTGCAGTGAAAACGAAGAGAAAATGCCACGATCAGAGCAATCAGAGCAAAGTACAAAAAGAAACCAGAGGAAGTTGCTGTCCGCTCTGTTAGAGCTGCTTTCAGAAACACTCAACTGCAGTTTGATTCACCAGAGCCGAGAACAAGAGCCAACATGACGCTCGCTGTGTTACATCAGCATCACTGCAGGCTGCAAGTCCCTGCAAGTGGATTTCCTTCACGTCTAACGAAATGTACTCATTAGCTGCTGGAATAGTGGAAAGTTTTTCATTACCCAGTCATCACTTGTGTCATTTATTCAAGCAAAAACGCAAAATATCCTGTGATTTAATCTTCTTTTCTTTTGTTTTCTGTCGCCGTGAACTGAACGTCTCTGGTTTTTGGGCTGTAGATCTGACAAAACAACATGTGAGGTTCCCAAAAAAGGTCTAAAAAATGACATTACATAACAATTTATAACCAAAGTGCACACTGACACTTCTTAAATGGTTTTCTTGTGACTGATTGAAAGCCTAATGTTTTTGATTTTCATTTCTTTTCTTCGTTTTTGGAGGAAGGCTTTCGTGCTTTCTTGTTGATAGGACGGTTGAAGAGCGGACAAGAGAGTGGACCACACGCAGCAGAGGGCCACAGGATGGAACCGAACCTGTGGCCGTTGCAGCTAGGACACAGCCTCTGCAAATGGGGCAAAGGTCCAACCGAGCGAGCCACCAGAGCATTCCATGTTTTTGATTTTCAATTCATCATTTACTCTTTAACATATTCACATCTTTAAATATCTTGCCTGGTTTGACCAACAGTACAAAATGCAAAGATATTCAGTTTATATTATTAACAGAGAAAAGTGTCAAATCCTCACATCGTATAGGTTGAGGCCTGCACATTTGGCTTTTTTGTGATAAAAGATTAAAATAATTTATCAGTGTGTTGCAGAATAGCTTTAAATTTAAAGAAAAAATAGAACAAATGTGTTTTGACCTGAACGATGTACAGAGAATGTGAGCATAAGCTCCGGCAGAATTCATTCGGGACAAAGTTTCTCTTCATGTTTTTCACTCTGACCAGAGAAATATGTTGATTTAAGAGATTTAAATTCTCTAAGTCGACTTTTAACAACGGGTACAGCTCAATGTTGCCACACTCCATTTTTCTGTCGCAATATTTTACCAATGTATCGGGTAAATGATGATCAGTGAAGAAGGACAACTACCGGTAGCTCTGATCGGTCACTTGTTTTTTTAACCGGGGGAAAGGGCCGTCGATAAGCACAGGGCAGATCTCAGACGTGGTGTTTGAAGAGAGGCTGCGTGTACGCTGAGAGGTCACACCACAAAGAACTGCTGCTCGTAAAGCTGAAAGCTGGGAACACACGAGGAGATCTGGTGACCCAGATGAAATTTAAAACATTTTTATTAACTCAGAGCTTCTCTCATCCGGATATCAGCAGCAGAACAGTCAGAGGTGACTGCTGACAAACCTGACTGACTGTTTGTGTAAAGGAATTCAAATGGAAGTGTAGAAAGTGAGGAGGGGCATGACCTCCATGCCCATGCTCTTTGTAAAAGTCTCACTGGATGTTCTTCAGATCTCCAGAAGTAGTATCAGTTCAAAACAATAACTGATTGATTAGAAATGCTACAGATTCAAACAGCGTGTCAGAGGAGCTGCTGAAGTGATCGTAGCAGCAGACTCACTGTGTCTCCTGACCAGCACAAAGTCAACAGCACACTTCAGGATTTGCTATTCAAATTGTGCGAGGCAGCTGCTGCTCGCACAGTCCGAGTAAAAATGGATTACTGTCTGTGACAATGCAAACAAGACGCTTTGTTTGCATCCAGGAAACATGATAATATCAGGCCCAGAATTACCAAGCAGCTGATTGATAACAGAGAAAACGAGATGCCTCATGTCCATCCGTTCAGTGCATTAGTGGAAATGTGAATCAAGACAAACAGCAAGAGAATATGAACTGTCAGTGATGCAGGAGGGCTTTGAAACGATGATTCTCCACAGGACGAGAAACATGACACAGTCTGAAAGAAATTACAGCTGGGCGATAGATCGATTTTATCGATTAATTTCAAATTTGTGGTTTAGGAAATTATAAAAACTATACAAACAATATGTCACCAAATCATATTGTTTTGATTTACGTTGATAAATAAATTACATGAAAAAAAGATACTACAGGCTTTCCAGAAACTACAGAGTTCACTTTTAGAGACAAGTCTGCAGTTTGCACTCTGACCCCAAAAGGGAAATTCAGTTTTTTTGGTCTTTTTTTTTTTTTGTTAAAATAAAAGCAACACTTGTTTTTTGTATTTTTTGTCATTTGTAGTTTGTTTCTAAGAAGGAAAAAATGGATTAAAGTCATAAATATAATTTTAGGCCATATCTCCGAGCCCTAACAGAATCCTCCCACATGTATCACAGCAGCGGGACAGAAGCTTCGTGACGACACACGTCAAGCTGCTGTCTTGAGCTGAAGGAAACTGTTTCACCAGCAGGCTGGTGATGATGAAGAAGCATCTAAGTTCAGCTGAACATGAGATGACCACACTGCCAACCACCTGAATAAAACCATGTCACACCAAATCAAAGGCAACACATCATCGGCGTCAGAGAGACCAGAGACGTCGTGTTTTCAGGTTTCTGTCCCTCCGATCCTCCTGAACACCAAATCTCAGGAACACCTCAAAGAAAAATTTCTTCAAATTTTTCACAAACATGCACTTGGTCTCAAAGGTCACTGTAACCACGTAAAACATGTTTTTCGTCAACATTCCAAAATGAAAAAGCTGCTTATGACAAAATTTCACACAGATGTCTACCAGGAAAAAATGAAGAGTTGACATTTGATATCCAAAGGGTCAAAGGTCAACTTCACTGCTCTCAAAAATACTATGTCTTATTCAACGCCATAACTCAGAAACAGAAAGGAAGATTCCAACCATGTTTCACTTTTGCTCCACACTGAACTGGGGACACTCTTCTTGCACGCCCTCCCTGGAAACATGCCAATTATTCTGATCTTGTCCATGACCGCGTTGAAGAATTTTTAGTTTCTTTGCATCACATACTGTCGAGCACAGACTCACTGGTCTTACTGATGTTGAGCTTCAAGTGATAGTTACTGCACCTTGTGAGGAAGCTCTCTATCAGTCCTCCTTCAGTGAACAAAGTTTCTCACTGGAATCATTCATGTCAATGTAGTGATGATATGGAAGTAAAGCTCAGTGCCTGTTTAAGACACACACACACACACACACACACACACACACACAACTTGTCCATGTTCACACGTGCAATCACTCCATGTAACACAGACACTGCGGCAAAAGGTGGAGCTGAAGCAGTGAGTCGGCTCAGTCAATCTGTTACACTGCATGTGTCAATAAAAATATGGCCACATATATCGTACGACATACTGTCTCACACATATTTTTGTCTGTCCCTTCTTACTGAGTCAGACAATAGCAATAGTATTGAAAAACTGGACTACAGCTCACTAAGAAGATCTGCTGTCATCAGATTGAAAGAGGCCATCACTGCAGTTCCTCCTCTGTCTCCAGCTGCTCTACCATGATGTTTGCCCTGAGCTCCCAAAACCCTTTGAAACTTTGAATTACATTTACAGAGGTGCCAAGTGTATCCAAACCAACACAGTGAGCAGTCGTGTGTTTGCTTACACAAACAGAATTAGAAAGGATAAAAAGGTCAAGGTGCAGGTTACCTGCGTTCAACTTCCCTTTGGCAGCTAGCCTGTCATGTCCCACATGATTAAAACAAACGGAAAAAAAGAAATACGTCAGGAGAAAATGCCACACTACTAGATTTCCTGGTTAAAATTCATAGATCGTTACAAAAGCATTGTTGTTAACAGTCATTTGAGCACCTTTTTAAGAGAATACTGAATGTAAATACAAATATAGATTCATATTTTAACTACGAATGTGATGAGGAGCTTGAAAATGCCTTTCAGCCCTCAGTAGTGTCTGCACGTCAGTCCTTCAGGCTGCAGATTGATCCTCCACCAATCAAGAAGGCCTAGGATGAGCACCCGTATGTGGCCTGATAGGCAAAAACCAGGGCAAAATAATCCCTGTTCACCATCTCCTTCTCATACAGCTTAATTGCTGTGAGCGCAGGTAATCATTAAAAGCAAGCTGCCATGGTGACCACTTCCTGTTTTCTCACTTGACTTTGTTTTAGGGGAATTTCATGAAGTTACTAAAGTTCAAACCACATTTATAGTTTGTTTTATTTCTTTATTAAACTCTGGAGAACTACTAACTGTGTGTGCGCACACCTGCCACCTGTCTCATCCCTTTGCTTTCCTTCTCATCAGTGTGCATTACTGGTGTCTCACACACACAGAATTTTATGAAATTTAAACTGTTCCTCTCTCCCTGCTTTTGCCACCATCATCATGGGAGGTTGCATAATGTTGGTTTTTATACAGGAAGCTCTGAGGTTCAGCAGGCTTTAGCTATGTTAGCCACTGTTAGCCACTAGCCTCTCAGTGAATTTTGTAATAGCGGACCTTTCAATGACTCCTTGTGAAGAGACAAAACTGTGACAGATCTATGACTCTTCATTAGATTTCCAACTGAAATGAATTTTACATAAATTTAAATTCAAGCTTCCAGAGCAACATGAGGCTGCTTGCTTTAGCGATAAGTTTAGCATGTTACTTCAGACTTCAGTCCATGATGACCCCTAAAACACATGAACAAAGATACAAATGAAAAATATCCCCATCTCTCCAAAAACACTGGATGCTGTCATTTCCATAATCCACAATAGTAATACTGTCTTTAATTCCACTACTGCTGACACCTAAATATTAATTAAAAGCCAACATTAGCTTCTGACATGATTTGTAAAAATTTTATGTCTCAAAACTAAGCCAAGATAAACTTGATGATATTAAGTTTTGTTTTCAAATTTTAGAACGCTGTAAAGTTGGACGAGTCTTCCTTTAACAGACTTAAATCTGACTGAATAAATGTCTTATATTTACTTGTTTTAAACGCCTCCATCTTTGCACATTTGAAAACATTTATTTTTAATAGTTGAACCAAATAAGCTCTGTCCAGCAGGCTTAGCTAACAATGATGATGTAACTCTTTGTTTCTCAACTATAAAAGAACGTCTTGTTTCTGCTTCATAGAGGTCAGAGGTCAAGGCCCGCCTGCTGCTGGGAGACGTGTTTTGCTCAAGGGCACTTCAGATGGTGCCAGTACTGGGGCTGGAGTCCTGCTCCTCTGGGCTCTCAGTGAGGGCTCATCTTCTCGTGTCCCTCTGCAGATGGCACGAGGTGTGTGAGTCGCCACAACCTTTGCCGGCTGAGGCTCCGACCTGTTTCCGCTCAATGACATATCTGATTTCAGCTCATTCTAGAGCCACTCCGGACTGTTACCAAGCACAGGAGCCACGACGGGACCTGTGTTCGAAAGATGAACATTTGTTTATCTGCACTCCACACATTTCTCATCTGAGGACCTGGAATGACTTCACAGGATCTCAGGAGGCCACAGACATCAAGACATGAATTTCATTATCAGGAGCGCATTGATACACTGATAGCTTATTTATGAGGAAGACAAGAGCACTAAAATCATAAAACGCAAGTCTCTGCACAAAGTACAAACCCCAGCACAGCACAACCGCTGTGCCTCAACATCCTGTTTCGCAAATGTCAAGGCGATGCTGCAACATCAGCAAGGGAAGCCCGATGTGTCGCTGCAACCCCTTCCGGACGCTCACAGCCGAGCCAAATTTATGTTTCTACCCCACTAGTTCCAAAACTTTTTACTACAACTATGTCAGTTTCCGCTGAGCAAAGCACACAACAATACCGACATCCTCCGTGGGACCCGCTCTTCAATTCGGCACACTTCTTCCACTCATGTTACACTGTGCGTGGCTGGCTCGGCATCCCCTCTGTCTTCTTTCAGTGAGGTGGTTAGCCTGTTACAACAGTGTTACTGACAGTTTGAAGTGAGCACCGTCGATGAGGACGGCCAAGACTTTGCCGTAATAAACGAATTTACTCAAGTTATTTCACACCGAATTGTCCACTGTTAGCTAAAGAGAGAGCCGGACTCTTCAGACAGGGTGAAGGATGTACGTACAACCGCAAACGAGCCAGAAAACTTTAAATTGCTAATCTTATAAATGGAACTCGTTATATCGCTCAATCCAATCGAGAGACGTGCGGATTTTAGGACACATCTTCCTCGTTCTGAAACGCATCATCAACAGATTTGGTCACCGGCCAAGAGGAAGTGCAGTAACCGCTTATATCGCCCATGTCCGGGGCATCTCTTCAGCCGTTGGACCTCTGCTGCGTCGGTAAGGTGCCGGGGAGAGAGGAGCTGTCAACCCGCCATCTCCATCCTTACCTTCCCGTGCTTTCAGCAGCACCGTGTTGGCTACGATGTTCTCCAGCTCCATGTCGCTGCTGTGTGGGGTCACAGCGATAGCAGCAGACGGGGCTCCTGGTCCCCTCCGGCGGCTTCAGTCTCAGTTTATCCTCTCTAAACACCGTCCACCACCTCCTCCCACCGCCCAGCCAAGGAGCGAAAATTCAACTCCCCGTTCCTGCTTTCGCACAGTCCCGTCCGGTAGCAGCCCGCACCCCTCCTCCCTCCCTCCAGCTCTCCGCCCTGAAGGTGCTGTCAGAGAGGCGGGGAAAACGGACGTCTCACTCTGTTTGAAAATTGGCGTTTAATAAAACACTGAACATGAGACAAGTCTCACAGATAGACCTCTCACTGTGCTAACCGTTTAAGCTAGTTAGCGCCGCAGTGTATTTATTCTGCTAACACGCTAACCAATAATATGTTACACGTTAGGGGTTAGCCTACATAATATGCTAATATGCTAATATGCTGTGTGTTGTCTGACCGTTTTCCAGCATGAATCAGGATGCCCGGCTGGATGGAAGGCTAATTTTAAAGAAACTCTGCTTTTTTTTTTTTTTTTACTGAGATGAAATGACTGTTACCGTCGAGCTAATTAGCTTTTAATGGGAGGCCATGGTTAGCAGAAGCTGCTAAGTGCTTGTTGTGGTTCTCATATGTTGTTCATTTCAGTCGGATGTAACCATTAAAGATAGTCAGTTATTAACACTTTGTATTAACCGTCTGCGGTTACCATTTAGCATAGCCCAGAAACAGATACCTCCAGCATTGCTAATCGTCTCTCTCGGCTTCAGAAAAGGGTTACTGGCTTTGAGTACTTTTAATACAAAGCTGTTTCTTGAGTTTTGATTCGATAACACTGAGGCTTTTAATCATGAAAAGTGGTGGAAAGTTGCCGAAAAAGCTTGTAAACTGAGCCCGAGTTACATTTATTTCAAATCAAAGCACTGTTACCGACATGTTTGTTTGATTTCAGGATTATTTCTCTAAAGTTACACCTAATCGATCAAGTACCAGTGACAATCCAACAATAAATATTTCCATCCACTTCATTTTGACAGAAGTCAACAGATTTGAGTCAGTGCTCTGTGAATGGAACCCAAAATGCTTTGATACTCAAATCCAGACACGGATACATTACTGACTGCACGGCTGCTGCTCTTTGCGGCTCATCTCTCATTCTGCAGAATGTGGATGTTCCTGCACAGATCAATACAAAGCGCCATGATGCATTTAGGGTGCATTAAGAAAGGCTTTTCACTGGTTGGCTTTGCAGAGCCACTTACAGCACGAACACATCACGCAGAGGAACGATACAGTTACAAGAGTTAAAGTGCATCACCTTTGAATCACGGTCACGATGGAGGAACAGATTTTGATTTGAAAACTTTGGATGTTAAAGTTTTATCTTCAGCGTGGGTTTACTTTTAGCAGCTTGACAGGCCCTGGTGTTTCATTTAATACTGTCTGTCTACCTGTCTGTCTACATTGGTCCAATGTGTCTGACTGAATAAAACTAGAACTGAGGTGACAAACTCGAGTCTGAAGCTTCTAAGATGTATTTTGACCTAATCTGACATCTAGTGGACAGAAGCAGCAGCTGCAAGTGTTGGAACTCTGAGCCACAGAGTCAAAGTTGTCTCTGAAAAGTAATGTTACAGGAGTATTTAGGATTTGTTTTCTTCTAAAATCTGTGTGTTTTTGTTATTATTTACAATTTGTTCAGCTTCAGCATTTAAGCATTATCTTATCCTAGTGGGCATCGTAGTTGCCTAAACTCATATTTTTAATAAGGATTTACAGTAGGAGTCTAATATGTTGTTAATTATTCACACATACTCAATGAATGATTAATGATGGATAGATTTTTATTGCGTCTGTGTCAGCGTATTATTATTTTATCTTCGACTCACTGTTATAAAACAGCAGTCTCACAAATTACAACTAGACTTGACGGTTGATGACCCATGACTCTGGATTTAGTACATTATAAAAGACTTTTATTTTCACAGACAGGAAGCAAGACGTGGTTTCTGGTCACGTGACCGGAATATAACAAAAGCGTACTTCCTGTCGCTGCACGTTGCGTTTCCTCACCACTAACAACCCTCTGCTGTGCTGTGAAAACAGAGAAAACTAGCAAACATGCCCAAAGCCAAGAAGTCCGGGAAGAAAAAGAAGTTCGATTACAATCGGGACCGGAAGAAGATGAAGAATAAGATGATTAAGAAATTAAACCCTAGGATAGAAAAGTAAGTGTGAGACGTAACGGTACGTTAGCATTATGCTAACGTTGGCTAATCGTGACATGTCCACACCATGTGGGAAGAGTTCATGTGTTTGATTGTAGAGTGTCATTATTGCAGCGGTGCAAGAAGTACTTAAATCAGTTACTTACGTCAAAGTAGAACTACCACGGTCCAAACATACACGTGAGTTTTTGTAGTATTTATGCCGCTAGAGGGATGCAGTACAAAACTAAACAGAAACAAAGAACAGAGACATTTTCTGTTTCACTGAGACTTTCAGATTTTAATTCCTGTCTGTCGAGGTTTCAAATGCTGGTTATCTGTAATCAATACGTATAGTAAAAGATATCGACCAAAGTTAATTGGTACCAGCTAATAGGGTTGATCAGTATATCGATAATGCATCCATATCGTCATATGACAAAAAACATGACGCAGTAATGATGATTATAGAATGAAGTAGAAATAAAGTCCCTGTTTAGTATCTATCACTTAAAGAGGCTGGTGTTGGCTCTGGTATTCTGAGTTTTTATGCCAAATGTAGCCGTACATTTCTGTGTCCTCTTTGTTAGTCCACAGATTCGAAATGCGTGGGACAACAGGAAGTCCATGGCCAGGAACCTGCAGGAGATGGGCCTGACGTTTGACCCCAACCGCAGTCTGCCAATAAAGAAGAACAGAGTGAGTAGCTGCTGTGCTTCTGTTGTAGGTCCTCTGTAGTTCAATCTCTCTCAGAGGGGCTTTTTAAATTATCAGTAGGTAGCTTTTGCAAAGCGAAGTAAAAAGCTCTATCTGACCTCCCTTGAGCATTAGACAGTTAAACTGCAGAGGGCTTCATCGGATGTTTTTTTTTAATATTCAAAGCTTCAATGAAAGTCAAGTCAGTGTTGTTCATATCACGTCAAATCAAAACAGCGTTGTCTCAAGAAGCTTTACATGTAGAGCAGGTCCAGACCACGCTCTATAATTAAGATACATTAAGTTTTTTGGACACATCAATTCAATCAATCAATCGCTGTATTGTCATTGTCATAAATACAACGAAATTACATTGGAGCAACACAAACCAACATAGTATTATAGCTGCTGTGCAGCAATGGGTCAGGTCCGGGCTTTCTTAGGCAATTCTGAGCAACAAGCAGAAGAAGAAGGACAGAAAGACAAAATTCCTATGAATACAACAGGGTCCTTGGCAGCTTAGCAGCCCAGACCCTTAACATACCATTCTTGCATTGACTGTAAGAGGACAATTTGATATTCAGTCAAAGATTCAGTTTTTAAGGTAAAATTCTTCGTCAAACATCATCTACCATGAATTTTCTATATGTGTTGATCGAAGACTCTTAGTAGTTTTGACGTGTTATACTCACCCCCCTTGTTTGGTCTTGAACCTGGACTCATTGACACCAAGAACCAGCTCTTAACTCACTGAGCTAATTGTCTGGAAGTGAGATCCAGTGTGTGGCTTCTTAAATAGACTCAGGGAGTCACTGACCAGGCTGCAGTTTTCAAGGCAGATTTCAAAAATGGTCAAAATGTCACAA
>JAQFJA010000006.1:21370682-21386851 GCA_029874485.1 Naso brachycentron
ATACCATGTTATTTATTAGCGTTAAGAAAAGGTACCCAGCTGCTTCCCAATCAGCTCAGTTAGCTCTGATTGACATTACATACCTGAAATCAGTTTTCCTTTGCTGTTTTAAAACAGCACTCTGGAAGTTGGGCTGTCCTGCCTCTGGCAACTACTATTTTCTAAGAGCGACAAAGAAGAAAGGAGAGAGTCAGCAGAACTACAAAATACCTGCATTCAGCAATATTTTACCTTGAAAAGTCAAAGGAGATGTGTAAGTAATTGTTTTTTATGAGCTGGTATGGGATCGGTATTAGTATCAGCTAATACACAAGTTCGGGTATCAGAATCAGTATTGGGAAAGGAAAAATGGTATCTGGACATCTCTAATTGATATTTGAGTTTCAATAGCCATGTCAACCCCCCCCGGGTTTGAACCAGAGTGTTGTCGCGACAACAAATTTTTATAAAGCTTTTCAGTTTAAGGTTTGAATGTCTGGCATCATATTTTATGTCATTAGTCTTCCCAACAAAAGACAGTTTTCAACTCATGTTGCTCGCACAAGTGTGAACCTGGGATCATTTGTGTTTATTTGCTCTAAACAGCCAGAAGGACTCTATATTAGCTGTAAGCTAGTGAGCCATGTTTATTTTTGTGTATTTGTTTTCAGTTCAGCCTCTGACTTAACTTCGTCTTCAGCGGATTCTGCTTCTTCAAGTTGTTTCCTTTTTTTCCTTTTACAAAATAAAATCATGAAAACCAAATTTCCTTTAACGGGGGAAAAATGGTAGCCTATGGCTCTCTCTCAGCAATGGGCTTTTATTTTTTATAAGGGAAATTTGCTAAAAGTGAGGCTGGCACTTTAAAAACCCAAATTGGGGGATTCATCTCATTTTTGATCAAACTTTTTTTTTTAAAGAGATAGTTTAGTTTAAGCTAGGTTTGCACTTTATAGGTTTGCACAAATGAAAAAGCAGCACATTTCAAATAGTTCTTTTGTCTTCTGTAGTTAAATTAAAATTTAAATCAAAAATGTTTTGAATGTGGAATGAAAAAAATCAAGGATTTTATTTTGGGGCCAGATTGCCCAACCCTAGACTAAAGGATGTGATCTGGATTGTATCAGTTTTATGCAGTACTGTGTGTGAATAGTTACTCATAGATAGCACAAAACACAACTTCAGGCATTTCAACAAAGGATTTCGGAGAAGTTGGGAAATGTTAAGAATATTTAAACTTGAGAGCGCTGAAGACAAGTTGTATCACACAGTGATACATGCTAATCTTCACTATGGAAAAAAAACAAACATAATAAACAGTTAGGAATGATCTTTTTGGGTGATTGAATCACTCAGTTATGTCAAAAAACAAAATGTCCAAGCAGTGAAATAATTTCTCCATCGCGGCTGTGGTAAAGTTGGTGTAAGGCCGCTGTGAGGCTGAGGGTTGCCCCAGAAACCTCCAGGCGATGCGTCAGCGCTGCTTGTGGAATGCCACGGGCCGATTTCCTCCTATTGTGGCCAGCCCTCCCTCCTTTCTGCATTCTCCCCTCAGAGGTGAATAGATGACTCAGTGAAACACCAGACTACTCACCCCACCCCCTCCACTCACACTGACCCCGCCCTCTCCTCCAGAAGCTGCTCTCAGACAAACACTGAGCGAGTGGGTTTCATCGCAGCTCCCTGTAAGAACCGAAGCATCGCTAACTGCAGAGCAACAAGAGTAGAGAGGAACTTGTCACACCTGTCTGCAGCAAAGTGTAAAATGCTGTGTTAACATGTTCATTAACAATCATGTGTCACACACTAGTATAGTACTCCTAATACTCCTAATACTAGTACTCCTATTACCTGTTCTACCCCTCCTGTATCGTTAACTGTAGTGAATTGATTCGGAGTAAAATGTTAGGACAGTTTGTTTTTCTTTTTCATTAATACTACATTAATACTACAGACACACATGTTTGACACAAGTACCTGCACTAATTAAGACACACTTATGGAAAAAATACAGCGTGATATTATTACTTTATGCAAAACTCAAGCAGACACTTTGGATCATTGACTAACCTGAAGTTAATTATGCTGAATAATGATTGTGGCTCTGAAAAACTGACCATATGTGATTGTTATCCATTTGCACCTGTGACACACACACACACACACACACACACACACACACACACACACACACACACACACACACACACACACACGTAGCAGGGACATGTTCACTTGCAGCTGAGTGATTATAACTCAGATCGTATTTCTGTCTTTCAGACTGACGGGATGTTTGTTCATCACAGTGGAGCCGTTTCCATTTTTGATCTCTTTTGTGGTTTTGTTGTTATCAGGCAGACAAAGCCTCTGACGTTTGCTGACTGTATCGGGGATGAGCTGCCGGTCGGCTGGGAGGAGGCGTATGACCCCGTCGTCGGAGCTTATTATGTCGACCACAACACCAGTGAGTTTCCTCTCTGGTTTCCCATTTCTCATCTTTTCATCCTTCTGTCTCTTTCTGTCATTGCTTTTCTGTGTACTCTGTTCAGTCTTAAGTATTTACTGTTGCTTCTATCCATCTAAATGATATTTGTATTTCTGTTTTGTGCCATAGCTATGAAGAAGACCAGGGGAATAATGAGGAAATTGTTAATCATTTAAATTGTTTATTTGGATACAGCTGTTCTCATGATTGTGAAGCATTTTTCTGTTCTTTAAATCTGTTGCAAATCCAAAAGCTGACCTGTTATTAAGGTCAAATAAATTCAATTAATGTGATAAGACTTATAAGATGTAATCTTAATTTCTGATTGCACAAGTCCAGTTTTAAAATATTCTTAACTGAAATTTGGCAACAGAAATATTTCAAATTAAACAACACATGCACCGTAAACTTGATCTTTTTTGCGTAAATCCTACGAAAATGAAAGTCTCCTCCTCCTACACTCATTTCTTTGTCTTTTTTATCATCTTTTCCTACAGAGAGCACCCAGCTGGAGGACCCGCGGGCCCAGTGGCAGCGGGAGCAGGAGTCCATGCTGCGGGACTACTTGGCTGTGGCCCGGGACGCACTCAGCGCCCAAAAGGAAATCTACCAGGTGAAGGAGCAGAGGCTCCGCCTGGCGCAGCAGGAGTATCGGCAGCTTAATGAAGTGTGGAGGGACAAGTCGACATCACAGACCAGCTGTAAGTACATGATGCACCTCCACTTGTTTTACATTGGGGGATTATGTTGAAAGTGAGAATTGGAAGGAAACAGAAAAACTCTTTAGTAAGTTCTTCATGACTCTGACAGTAACACAAAGCAGATGGCACTGAGGAAATACTGTCCACGACAGAGAGAAAGAAGTCTTCTCCAGTGCACAGTGAACATCAAAAGACTCTTTCTGAAGGCGGTAGGCGACCAAAACTGGAATTCTAAAAAAACGACTCCTTTTTCAGACTCATGTGTTTGGGAACCAAACATGTCTGT
Organism: Naso brachycentron; assembly: GCA_029874485.1. Lineage (NCBI taxonomy): Eukaryota > Metazoa > Chordata > Actinopteri > Acanthuriformes > Acanthuridae > Naso > Naso brachycentron. The sequence goes on from JAQFJA010000006.1 coordinate 21,374,134, forward strand.
CTCCATCTGATGATATGATGTAATCATGATGAGGGGGGGAAGCATGGGAGAAGATGAGTGTTAGCTGCTCTGTTTTTTGTGTTAGGAGATTCAGTCAGTGGAAGTAAATCTGTGTTTTTCAGCCCCCTCAATAACTGAAGGCTATTTAAAAAAAAAAAAAAAAATCTCTGCGTTTGTACCTCATGCCGTTGACGAGTGGAAAGAGCTCGACAGATCTGCTGACCTTTGAGAGAACAGAGAGAAAAGAAGATGAGCAAAAATCTCAGATAGCAGTTTGTTTGAAAGAAACTGCAGTTTTTTGTTGGTTTTTGTAAACATACAGAAGAATCTAAAAAAATCCTTGACATAAGTGCAGCTGAAGATTCATTTTGTGATGCTGTACATTTACTTCAAAGTCTTGAGAGAAAAAACAAGCCAACATTTTTCCTGAAACTGCTTCAGTTCAACATGAACACATTCTCTCACAGTGTTCCTCTGTCAGCTGTAACACAAAAACCAAAGCAATAAAAATATAAAGTCTGTTTTTTAACGCCTCATTTCTGACCTACAGTGAATTCAAGATCGTCCTCGTCCAGCAAGTACGACCCAGACATCCTAAAAGCAGAAATAACTACAGCTAAAAGTCGGGTAAGAGCCTCCACTTCCTGTTTCAGCCACATGATGTGCTATCATCCTGGATCACTGACGTCTGTCTGATACCTGACAGAGTGAACAAAACTGTCTTTAATACAGCTACAACATGCCATTATTCCTTGATTATGTAGCAATTGATATGTATTTTTGTCCATTAATAAAGTGATGTTTGTCTGATAAAAGTCAGTTCAAAACCTGAAGATACTCATTTAACAAAAAAACTTGGAAGACTGGAGAAACTGGAAACGGATAACAGATATTTTATGTTTTGTGATAAATGACAATAGAAATTAATTTTGTATTAACACTGTTGGTGATTTATTTCTTCTTTCAGCGGGATTTTATCTAAAACTTTGACTTTTAACACCGATACTGTTACATTTACATTAACAGACGATCAATCTGTTAATGGTGTGGGCCATTTTTAAAATAAATGACTGAATTTTCTTCTGATAACAAGCAGTTTATTTTTAAGTAAAAGTAATCTTGTCTTTGGTCCTTGTGTCATCTACTTCTTTGTTCTTGTTAACCTGAAAAGAACAGTGCTGACATTATATTGGTGATGAAGTGGAAAATATCTTGAATGAAATGTGAACAGACAGGATGCACTCCATACATTCACTCCTCCTGGCAGTGGGTCAAATATGTGGAGAAGTCACCTGCAGCCCACACAAGTCACACCTGTAAAAACAGCACAACTCATGTTGTGTCATGTGACTCCAAATTCCACATTAATTGCTATTGACTTGTAGTTTTTTTTTTTAAATTATTCTACAACTTGTTTTGAACTTCACAGGTCAGTCTGGTGATATTTTAAATCTAATAAAAAGAGTGAAAGTGTCAGTCCAGTGTATCTCCAACAACGATTGTGTTTGCATCATAGGCTGACTGTCTTTGTCAGTTGAGCTTTTTTGTCCAAAAACCTTTAAAAACACGTCAAAGAGTCATACTGTTGCACTGGGTGACATGCTCCGTCTTTCTAATTAACACACACTGTAGTTTATTTTGGCTTAATTCCACACACACACTGTCCTGCGTCCTCATACACTGACAAGAGTACCAAATGTTGATTAATCCCCTCTTGAAATAGTCCCCAACACAATCACTGTTTACTCTTGTGTGTGCTAAAAACTTGAGTTTTTAAAAAGTAAAACTATAATTGTGACTCTTTTTTTAAAGCTTTAAATGAGCTGCATGCCTCATACCTGTTAGTAAAAGTTTGAGAACACATACTAAAACATTGCTGCCTTTGTATTTCTTTGTGGGCTATAACAAGAATATAAAACCAGCCTTGTTCTCGGGGTCAGAGGGTTAAAGAGTTTTTTTCTTCAATGTGTCTCAGGTGAACAAGCTGAAGCGGGACCTGGCCTGTATGAAGCAGGAGCTGCTGTTTAAAGAGCAAGGCTTCGAGACCCTCAAAGAGTGAGTGTTGCATCCTGTCATCTGCTCTTTCTACCTGCCTATGTCCAGGATGTATTAGTGGTTCATGTTTGCTCTCGTGCTCCCTGCTGGAAGCTTTCTGGTCTTTCCTCCTCAACCTCGAAGGCGTGTTGAAAGGTGTATTTGTCAACAGCCTACTCGAAATTAGATCCTCACGCTTCATAGAAGAGCCAGACCTACTAATTTAATCTGACGAGCAAAGCAAGACAGTCAGAATCTGACGGGAATAGCAAGTGTACGTGTGACCTTCCCGCAGTCTTTACAGTTTCTCTTTTTGCCTGCAAGACTCCTCCAGCTCACGTTTACTGCTGAAACCCTCGAACAAACTTCTTAAGGCTGAAACACACCAACACCACGGCAAAACAGCCTCCCCTATTATTTTCTATGAATAACCTCTCACTGACGGCGGATAGACATGCAGCGACGCACCGTCCCGCGACCCTTCATGCCACTGTTACATTTCCAGCACGGCGGCCCCTGGGAAGGAACCTTTTTTTTCTCCTCAGAGAAAAAGCTGTTTTGTGCAGAAATGAATACCTCTAGGGCTTCAGCAGCTCTTCTTCTCTGCTTCCGTGGCAGATCGTCTTCCTCTAACTATACTCATCTCTTGTTGTTGCTGTCTGTCATTTAGAACTTTACTATTATTATTATTTGATGTTATTATTGATGCCCTATTATTGATAATATTGTTGATAACCTTGGTCTCTGGGCAATTGAATTGAAAGTATCTGGACTCAGTTATAGGTCTGTGAAGCCGTTTGGCCTCTTATCGAAGGGGCTTCATCAGTTTAGTTTGTTATAACAGAGTGGAACGTTTGTAAACACCTCCACACAGGTCGAATACCCGGGTTCTCCGCCAGCTAGTCACACTAGCCCAGTCTAATCAGACATGCGTGAACAGATGAAGCCCCTGGGATTTCAAGATAACTATGAGCTGGACAAATGAGAACATTGATGAGGACTCGATGCACGACAAATACGTGGCCCAGCTTTAGGCAAACCAGTTGTAGTGTGTCAGGGCAATCTACAGCTACCTCAGAAGGGGAGTCCAGTTTGATTTTATATTTCTGCATTTGGAATCAGCATTGAAAGGCACTGAGTAAAACATTGAAATCAGAAAGGCGTTACTTAGAGAACTAATTATGTCAATCTCCAGTCTGTTTATTTTTCCAGTGAATCATTTTGGGTTTTTTTTTCAAATGAAATAAAAAAAGTCTTAAGTGACATCTTGACATCTTTTGTCCAACCAACAGTCCAAAGAGACTCAGTTTACAAAGATGTAAATCACAGAAAGTCTTCTTTATATTTTGGAAGCTTTAACCAGACTTTGTGGTATTTTTTGTTGATAACCGAAATAATAAATGCACAACAAGTACTTAAAAGTAATTTCTCCCTTTTAGAGAATTTGTCCCCATTGAAAAGTAGTTTGTCTGAGAAGCTTCAAAAAAAGGTCATTCAGAATCATGGATGTCATGTTTTTGTGTGGACAAATCACAGAGGCTTTTCACATAATAACATTGTTATAATGCAGCCATCAGACTCTGATTCAAACGTTTGCTGAAACCTAATTGGTGGACTGAAATGTATTTTTCTGTCTTCAAACCAGCAAGAACTCATAGATGACAAAAAAGAAGAACCGAAATCTTTCATTTTCAAGCTTTGAGCCCATTGCTCAGAGTAAGAAGCTGATGATGAAAATAAGTGTAAAGGGCCTTTAAGATGACAACTTCCCTCAATTTAAGTGTCCATATAGCCACAGCGGATGTCATCCTATTTACGGTCAAACATCTATCAGCTGTGATTATATGTTTTTTTGCTCTTTTAGTTGCGTGGTCACAGAAACAAAAATGTCAGAACAGTTAAGTTGTATCATAAAGAGCTGCAGGTGACAGATCAGCTGAGATTGCTTCAGCTCGCCACACCGCGACTCTTTCAGCTGTGTGATGTTGTCTGAATCATGATTCTGCTCTACTCGCGCTAATGTGCTCCTTCTTCAAACATCCTCGCCATGTCTCCACCCAGCTCTTATCGTCTGTCTTATCCTTATCAATGACACAAACACTCAGGTATCCCTGGAATATTGTTGTACAGTAGAGATGAAGGAGTCAGCCCTTCTTGTGGTGTTGCACTAGTTGGAATTTGCCCTTTCAACAGCGTGTATAAACAGTAAATGTGAATATGTTGTTCAAACTACTTCGAGTTATTCAAATACTCAGTGCAGTGGACTCGCTTATCACCTCAGTTATTGCCTCAGCATTATCACACATTCCATCCCATCATTAAACTCTAACACGTCCATAAAGGCAGCCAGGGAATAACAGCTGAAGAATGCTGATTTGAAAGGAAACACTCCTTCTTTGTGACCCACTTGTACAATATGAAGTGAGTCCTTTAGTAAGTGCAAGGTGTAGCAGTGAGGCCATCAGTCAGGAATGTCGATTTGAAAAGGATCCGTTCTTCATTTGTTCTTGTGAGACTGAGGCCGTCTGTGATTTAGTTTTTGAAATTTGCCACATGAGAAAGTCGGCCTGCTGCTCGGCTGTGGGTCGATGTTGAACTGAACAGGAATGTCCAGCCTGTTTGTCTTGCCTCACGCAGCTCAGTGAGAGTGTCAGGAGGATTAAAGAGTAGCTGAGGCAGAGTGGTTGGACGGCATTCCTCCGTGACTTTCCTCTCCTGTTACAGTAATCAGGCGCTGTTCAACAACAATCGCTGTTTGCAGAAATACGAAGAGGCTTAGGCGAGAATGCAGCTGAACACTCAGCTCCTCAAAAGATTTTGCTAAATGCTGCTGCATGGGAGGTTTTTTAACAAAGTTTTCTGATATTTACAACAGAAAATTGACAGTGAAATCTACAAGCTGATCCAGAGTAAAGGAAGACAGAAAAACACAATATCATTCTCATTGTTTTAGATTTCTCTCTAATCTTTATTGTAGTGTGTGATTTTACTTTGCCAGGACCAAAGAGTGAAATCAGAAAAAAGTATTGACTGATGTCCAGGGTCCATGTTCTACTTGACTGATATACTAGAGTTTTTTTCAAGAGGTAGATTTAATTTCTTTACATTGTTCTTGTGAAGTGTCTTGTTGTTGGCACTGCATTGCTTTGGACTTGATTTCTTCAAATCTCCTGAAACATTTAAAGTAGTTGCTTTGGAAACATGCACCCCTACACCTGCTTGTTTTTGAAGCCAACTTAACCTTCACCTGAAATAAATTGCTTTTTAAATACCTTTAAATCAGATGCATTTTGGTATGTTAAATGCCTGGTTTGAAAAGACATGCTGTGTGGGTGACTACAGCTTAAAGTATCCCTGCACACAATACCTCCAACACCACCACTGACAACAACAAGAACTGTTAAGAGAAAAGATTCGGTTATCCAAATTCAGGCACTGGAATCACCTCCGAGGTGAATATCCGCTGCTGTCATTGGTTCTTCTGCTCCTTGCAGGTGTTTCGGGCTCAAACATGCGGCTGCTTGCTGAGGTAGCTCACATTTGGGTTCAGGACAGGTGATTTGGAAACTCGCTGTGGCACAAGTCTGAAGAATATTTACCATTTTAGGTCAGAGCTGTAGGGTTTTTGTTTAAGACTCTTTAAAAAGCTGTTATTTACCAAAACAGGAGCAGGAGCTCTGGTTGTCATGGTTCAGGACAGCTTTGTTAACAAGTAGACTGTGATTGTACCTGTTAGTCTGACAAAAACAATTTTTATTTACAACATAAAATATTCCATTATTTGCTGTGTGGACTGACAATTGTGTGAGAGTAGTAAAGTGTTAAAAAGGTTTCATGTTTGGCCTCAGTGGGTACAGTCTCTCTTTTTCTGTGTGTTTTTGGAAAGAGGTCATTGTGATTTTAATTATAAAAAGGTTCATAGCACCATTTTCACTCAGCACAAGTCCGTGTTTGATAAGGACTTAGAGAGGATTACTCGTTCTCTCTCCCTCTCTTCCTCATTCTCTCTGTACCATGTTTTCTCCCTCTCTCTCTCTGTCTGAGCCTCCCCCCTCTTCCCTCTCTGAAGAATGTGGAAGGACCTGTTATTCAGATGCATGCATGACTTGCTGATGACAGGCTGAGTTTAGGCGGCTGCTGCTGCCTCTAATGGCTGCCTCATGCATCGTCTTTTCTGCAGTCTGCCCACAGCCCAGAACAACACCTCAGATCTGTTACCTGCAAGTTAGAAGTTCACCAAACTGGTGCTCTTGTATTCAGACTGATCCGACCAAACCAAGCTGGTTATGTGAATTTTTTTTTAACCATAGAACTTTATTTACCTAGCATTTTCAGGATGTTTCCTTAATTAAATGCCCAAGTAAACAGTAAAATGCAAAAACCTCATTTTCCTTGTTTTTAACAAAAAATGAACACCTGTATTGTTTTAATAAAGCAGAAATCTTAATTAAGCTTTGTCAAAGAACTCAAGAAGCATAAAATAGTAATTTGTCTACCTAATGCCACTGAGATTGATTCAGTCACAGTTTTATGTGCATGGACCTTAAAGGGATAGTTTGTTTTTTTTTGATGTTGGGTTGTATGAGGCACTTATGCCTTGTCAGTGTATTTCTCCTGGGACACATAGGATGTGTGTGCGGCGTGTGTGTGGCCTTGCACACAACTTGTGTGTTTCTGTTCACAGACACAGCCACATACACAGAACTGTGACAGCCAGCCCTGTGTTAAACAACTTTCCCCTTGAAAATCACCATAATTTAATCATTTTCACTGTATATGTCATTTAGATTTCGTTAACCCCTAGCCAAAAATAATGCTAAATAGTACATAAAGAAAGGGATACCAGAAGTACAAAGTGCAGAATACACAAACACTGACAATGTAGTGACACCCTGGTAATTATGTTAATGACTGTGTACAGAACATCTCCAGGTCTTTTTTTTGCCCAGAACCGCACGTGTTAAGGTAAAAATTGGTGAGACTCCAAATCACTAGATGACACGGCGCAGCAGCCACGCTTGACCTGCGGGTGATCGCACTGCTCACGCTGGCAGTATGGCTGCTTTAACCTGTTTTAATGGACGCCAAAATGAAAAGCAAGTGCACACGTGCCGCACACGCATCTTGTGTGTCCCAGGGGTTATGTGCCACAGGTAACTGTCAGCTTGCTCTGTATGGAGGAGCAGCGTGGTGCGGTGGCAGCAAACAGAGTATAGTGTTTCTGTAAATGGTACCAACAGCTGCACGTCCTTTAGCCACCAACAAGACCACCCTCCTAAAATATGAGTGTCCCTTTATGTGTGTGCTACGTTTTTATTGTTGTCTTTCACATTGATGTCAGGCCATTGTTTCCGCAGACCGCAGATGCGACTGTGGTTGTTCGTATGAATGTGGACATTCTATGATTGAGGGAATTTAGTTCCAAAGGAAATGGCTGCCTGATGGAAATGTAAGCACCAAAAATTATTAAAATGTAGCGTACTACATGTAGAGGGACATGTACTACATATATATACTGTACTGTATACTATGCTCTGTTTCCTGCCAACACCACGCACTGCCTCTCCAGACAGAGAGCAAGCTGACCCGTATATAAGGCAGGGAAAACACTGACTTGGCACAAGTGACTCACACAACTCCACATTTAAAAAAGTGAATAAAAACTCCTGCTCGACTATCTGCTGTTTGCTGTTTACCTTCCTACAGTTCTAGTAAAAGACTGGTTACTCTAGGAAGCTTACGCTTACATTAGTATAATTACATTGAAATGAGTCAGAGTGTTGCTGTGTGTACGCTCAGCTGAACAAGTTCCCTGTGGCAACATTAAAAAGCAGCTAAGTGAAAGTTGTTAGATCATTAAAACTGATGATTTTCTTTGGGTTTAGTTTGGTTTTGGGTAAATAATCATATGTCTGACCTTCATCTCCTGTCTCTGTCCCTGCCTCTCTGTCCCCACCTCCTCACTGCCTGTGTTCCCTCCTCCTGACCTCCAGGATTGACCAGAAGGTGTCCAACAGCCCATATGGCTACAAGCTGCAGGAGGCGCAGGCCATCCTTAGTGAGGTCCGCTCCATCCGAGATGCCATCAGCTCTGGGGAAAAGGAGAAACAAGAACTCATGCAGGTAAAAGGACACTTTCTATGCAGGGTGAAGCATCAAAAGTCAGAATGTAGATGAGACGAGCCTGACAGAGCTGAGTGAAATTCAGCCAAAAAAAACAACAACAAAAAAATTACTTTAACACAAGAACAGTAAAGCTAAGCACAAATCTGATGTGTGTGTAGAAGCTAAGCATTGTTTAAAGGGTGCTGAAGACAGGAAGTTGACTTGATCAGCTCAACTATCAACCCTTTGACAAACTGAAGAAGAAGGAAAGAGACAGATAATCCCCACACTGACATCTGAGAGCCACGTGGATCATGTCAGAAATCCCAGCAGTGGATCATCCTGCTGAGCATCTTCTCACAGAAAGAAATAGACTTCATATGGCTGCATTTTCCAATCAAAGCACAGGATGTAGTCTTTATTTAATGCCTCTGATTTTTCACTGAGTTTTCAGTCACTATCGGTTCAGCAGGCCTTTTGCTTGAGACCAGCTTCCTCTTTCTATCTCTCATCTACTCTATTTTAGAGTCAGTTTGGGTTGGGTAAATAAGTGGAGACGGAAAGTCCACACATCACACCAAGTGACCCTGCAGAAAGGTTTAGTGTTCTAAATATTTGCCCGAGCTGCCTTTATTTGTTCATGTAACTGGGCAAATGTGGTGTGAGTATTTTTCTCTCTATGAGGTGTTAAAACTGTATTAAGCTCAACTTAAACGGTCCTTATATAGACTGAATGAAATGTGGTAAAAACCAGAATGACAGGAAGTGAATTGTTGTTGAAGAGAGAGAATAGAATACCATCAGTATGAGGAGATGAAGTAGAATATAAATAAGGGAATGAGGTGAGGAAAGGAAGGTGGACTGTGAGTGGAGGAGATGAGGGCATCAGATGACTCTCGGGAGAGTCTGGACGTGTGTTAAAACACTTTACATTCTATTGCTATGAGACAGAGGCTAGATGTGCTTAATAAGATTTAGGGAGTCGGAGGAGCTGAAGCAGCAGGAGGCAGGTGGTGTTTTACTGTTGCTGTGATGACAGCCTATCGAGGAGAAGATGAAGGCTGTGTGTGTGAAGATCACTTTGAGATGAGCTTTCTGGAAAGTGAAAACAGATTCTGTTGATGGCTGCAACATTTTTTACTGTGGGGGTGCATTTCCTGTGATTTAAACTCTGAGTTCCTCTGAGTGCAGTGGTTGGGAGCATATGTGGGCTGTCGGTCTTTACTTCAGTGTGTACTTTAATAATCAAATTCTGTCTTCCTTAGAGACCAACAAGATAATCCTCAGATCTTTAGTTTTGTTGGACAAACAGTTCAAAATTCACAGATATTACATTTTCAGGGATATAAAAGAGAGAAAATAGCAACTCCTTATTGTCTTACTGGAAAACAGATCTTCTCCCCAGCTGCAGGTTTCTTTGCACTGCATCAGGTTTTCCTCCAGGGCTGCTGCAGAGAAGCATCCCGCAGCATGATGCTGCCACCACCGTCATTCACACTGGAGCTGTTTCAGATACTTGTGTCAGATACTGGCTTTACTTTGAGCTGCATTGGCTGCAGTATGTTCTCATGAGGCCAGCCTCTTCCAGCTGAACGTAGCGTCTGTAGCTGAAATGTTCACCGTCTCTTTACTTTTCATTAAGCAAAACCTGGTGAAGCTCTGCTCAGCTGTGTTTGCACATTCTGTCTCTTGGGGTGTGGAACTCCATCAGAGGTGTCTTTGTGTCCTCCCTCACTTGTCTCCTTTTTTTATGATCACTCAGTGTTTAAGGATGACCTGCTGCTGGCACCTGTATGATTGATTAAACTGCGATCAAAGGGATGGAAAATAAAATATATGATGCATTTTGTGGGATGTAACAGGTTTGAGTTCTCATGTCTTTTTTTGTGTTGTGTTCTCTCTCAAGTTCCAATTCCAGTATGTGTCATTTGCATGAGTGGTAACCTCTCTCTCCTACCTCCGAACCCTCCTCTGCGTTCCCAACATCCCTTACTGTGCATGACTTCATTGCGTGTTAGCTCACCCATATTTCCGGCATGGCTGCAGTGTGTATTAAAGCTGCATGATGGGACTCTGAGTTTAAAGGTTGCAGGTGTGTAGGGATGAGCGGAGATCAACATGAACACTTTGTTGTTTCCACAAATCCCAGGAGAATTCCTCTGAACTCCGTTTTAGCGACATTTTTTTGAAGCTCTTGGCACATCAACAGGTGTGCACAGAATATTACACTGTACAAGATTTATATATTTCATTTTCTTTGGTTGCCATTTTGAGCATTTTAGACTTCAGCTCTACAAAAAAATACCTCCATGTTAATAATATTCAACAAACAGTCTCATACTCACAGAAGGATTTCAAAGGTCAGGTCTTATGGAGCCTGGCTGCAGGTCGGTTTGGAGGTGGAAGGAGGAGAGAGTGTTCAATAATACATCATGTGCTCTGTGGACCCCCCCCACCCCCACCATCTGAGAGCATCCCTGTGTGCTCTGAATCTCTGTGTGTTTATACTGTGAGTGCGTAAATGCTGCTGCGTGTCTGCATCAGCTGAGGAAATGTGCAGTGACGTGCAGTGTGTTGTCACTGCCAGCTTAAACAATCAGTCCATTTCAGTTTTGTGAGGGTTTACTGCTTATATTTGTCTTGTGTGATAAAAATCCTTTAGGGTTTGGCATTGGTCAGAACAAAAAAGACTTTTGAAGGTATTGTCTTCAACAAGCTGTGTGAATAAATTCTTAAATACTGTTCAGATTTGAATGGATCAGGTCTTTTATCCTGATGCTGTATACAGACATAGATAAAATACTGGATACATAATAGCTTTCAAATAATTTGCTAGGAATTATTAGGAAAATACTGATCTGTAAAATGAAGTGTTAAGTGTTTTATTCTCACCATTCAAGAAGGATCAAACTCAGAGTCAAAGGCGGGAAAGACTTAGGGGGACTGAGGCTCCCTGGTTAAACCCACTGTGTGAAATCCACCATAACTTTTCATTTTTATTGTTACTTTTACTTTATTTAGTCTTTTTTCTTCGTCCTTAATCACATCATTCTTTTATTCTCAGGGTAGTTTATCTGCTGCAGTGTCCCAGTTTTTCCTGCTCATCATGTTTTGATTCATACAATCTGCAGCAGCCATGTTTGTCTCTTCTGTTCATCCAGAAACTGGCTGTTTTGAAAGACGGTTTCCAGCTGGACTCGGGCTCCCAGCAGGAGCTGTGGGGCAGCAGCCCTTCGCTCGCCAACTCTGAGCTGTCCATCCCTCGGCTGTACTCGGACGCCGGCTCCCAGACCGACATCACTGCTGAGGTAAGTCCTCGCCAGAATCTCTCTGTGGCACTTCTTCGTCTTGGAGAGAAGTAGCCAAACAGACAAACAGTGCACCTGGTTGCATTTACCCCTGTATGTTCATCTGACTGCAGTCTGATCCTCAGAAATGTGTCTGCTGTATAAATGCTGTTTTCTGATTGTGCTCAGTTCATGACCAGCAGCAACAAACTGGCAGAGAAGGTTCGTCTGAGTCTGAAGTACGAGGAGGCCAAGAGAAGGTAGAAGGAGTTTATGTTATGTGTGTGTTCTCATGGCTTAATTTCGCAGAGGTTTAAATAAGAGTTTAAGGAAAAAAAACACTCAGAAAACAATTAAAATTGAGCACAGTTAAATAATTATCTGGGGGGGAAAAAAAAAGTGTATTATAAGAGAAACTGTTAATCACATTCTTCAATAACCAAATAGTCTCAGCTGCTGCTGAAATGTGCAATATATTATGACATTACACATTAATATGTTAATTAAATGTGTACCTTAATAAAATCATAATAAGTTTAATCAAATAGTATTTGTGGTGCAGATTAGTGAGAGTATGTTTAAGTGACTGTTTGAATAACTGTATACATCTGTACTGTTAATTCAAGTTTTATGTTTGAGTGTTTTTAGTTTTGTTTGATCTATTTTTTATCTGCCACTAAAGTCCTGACACACAAGGAATTAAAAACATCTGGAAACAGAAAATCTTCATGTTGCTCATCACTTTACCCGTGATGCTGTCATGCTCCTTGGTGGCATCTTAATGGGCTGAGTTAAAGATTGAGAACTAAAAAAAAGGTTTTCTTGGCCAGAGATAATACACATCAGGTTGATCTCTTGAGAGAATGGAGTTACAGTCAACTGTTGATTAAACTAAATCCACATTTTTCCTCATCCCTTTGTTTGCTCTTCTCCTCTGCCCGGCATCTCTATCCTGCACATCCTCTTGTGTCCTTGCTCTGTCAGGATCGCCACCATCGAGGTTCAGATTGCCAAACTAGACAGTGAGGCGTGGCCGGGGCTGCTGGACCCGGAGCGAGACCGTCTCATCCTCATCAATGAGAAGGAGGAGCTGTTGAAGGAGCTGCAGTACGTCAGCCCCCGCCAACACCTGGAGCCCAATGACGCGGAGAAGCTGGAGTCTGAGAAGAAACGTCTGGAGAGAGACCTGCAGGCAGCCAGAGACAACCAGAGCAAGGCGCTGACGGAGAGGTGACAGTACAAGTTTATTAACAAAACTACCTGAGAAGAATAATCCAAATCTCAGAGCTTTT
>JAQFJA010000006.1:21392198-21405060 GCA_029874485.1 Naso brachycentron
AAATATAATAAAGTCAAAGAATCACCAAAGTTATCACAACATTTTACAGCAATTGGTCAAATGATAGAGACAGTTCACACCTGTAGTTTGGTTCACTTGGTCCAGACAAAGGAGAAAGTTATAGATTGCTCCAGTTTAGTTTTGATGTCGTCAAGGAATCAATGAAAGTCCCAATGTTTACATCCTGAGGGACCAAAACCAGGATCCTCCTTTAGGAACCTTCTCAGTCCTTTTGCTTTTCAGTCGTATTCAGCTGAGCTCAGGCTCATACAGCAGCTTCCAACATTTTCAAGATCTCCAAGCGTCACATATTCTCCAACATGTTTTGGAACAATGAAAAAGAAAAGCAGGGAAGGCTAGAGGAGAAGAGGAAGAGAAACAGAAAGGAGGGCAGAATATGAGATGAGAGGAAACGGAAGTGTTGCTTCCAACTTAACGCAACATGCAGCTGTCCTCCTTTTCATCTGTCTCTTCTTCCTGCATCTTGTCGAAGACTCGCTGTTTCTTCTTAACTCCCAGCCTGCTGCTGTTCTTTTCTGTTTCTGTCATTTTCTTTTAATTGTTTTTTTGGTATTAAGCTGATGCTCTTATCCAAAGCAACTTAGAGCAGCACAACAAAGCTGATACAAAATACATCTGAAACCAGCACATCATCAGGGATCGTTCAGAACTTAATAGAAGAAGTAAGAAAAAAACCTCAGGGTCTGTTTTCAAAGAAAGTTTATCTGAAGGCTTGTCTCAAGAAATCACAGCATAGGCTTTAAGTGGCAGGACTGAGGCATGCTTCAAGCATTTCTGACAGTAAACAAGGAACCAGTGAAGAAGTGCAGAGGTCAACATCTTTTTCATGTGGGTAACATTACTCAATATCACAGCTTTTCTGTTTTTGTCCACGTTTTTCCTCCAGCCTGTCGACAAGCACTCTGTCCTGTTCGTCCGGCAGCAGTCGAGGCTCTCTAACTTCAAGTCGCGGCTCGCTGGCCACTACCTCCAGCTTGGGTTCCACCTCCTCCCTCAGCTTCACCGACCTCTACCTGGAGCAGCCAGAGCTGGCTGACCCGGACTTCCAGAACAAGCTGGACAGCCTCCTGCAGGAGGGCGGCCAGGGAGGCTACCGCCCCTCCAGCTCCATCACCACCATACACGAACACGAAGTGGTGATAGGCTGCGGAAGGAGGGATGCTGGGAGGTCTGAGGGCAAAGCATGCGGTGTGGGAGGAGACGCGGGGTGTTCTGCAGGAGGAGGCGCAGGAGGAGGCGGAGGTGTCGGCGTGGAGTCATCCAGGATTCAGGCGCTCAGACTGTCAGAAACTCCTCGCTCAATGAGCTCTCTGTCTCCTCGGTCGTCTCTTTCCTCACTGTCTCCGCCCTGCTCGCCACTGGTCACAGACACTAGCTTTCTGTCCGGAGAGACATTTACAGGCCAGACAGGGCAAGGCGGCTTGAGCCTGGACCTGGAGCTCCACAGCAGGCTGGCAGAACTGGAGCTCAGCCTGGACTCTCAGAAGCAGCTGCCAGAGGAGCACGGGGGTCCCAGGGGGCTGGAGGAGAAGCAGAACCACAAGAACATGCTGGACGAGGAGGTCAAAGGTAAACAGGAAGCTTCCTTTCATCTGAGTTTCCTAGTCAAGAATCAAAAAGGGAAAGTGACATACGAGGGATGATTGATCAGTTTATGTCCTGAAGTAGAAGGAGATGAGTTTTTCAGCTGTTGGTAAATCCATGTGCTGTTTAACTCTTTGACTGATTATGCAGAAAAATTTGGAGTTAATAGCTTTAGTCTTATTTCTGTTTCAGGTAATGCACATAATCCAACTTGTTAAGAAACCTCTGAGTGATTCTGAGTCCCTTATCAAAGCAATCAGGTTCGATGGCAATAAAACTGTTTACATAATAACTCTGCAGGATATCGACTCAAATGATGATCCCAGTTATTAACACGAGAACAATTATCGTGATGAATTATCTGCAGTTAAATGAGCTGCAGTGAGAGAGAGGGAGAAGATGCTGATGAGGTAACATGTTCATCTCTGTGACTCGACGTCACAGAAAACACTCCAGCTCTATCAAGAGAATCCTCCTCCTCACTGTGTGTGCGATGAGAAACATTATACTGTGTGTGAAACCTGACTGCTGCTGGGAGCAACGCACAGAGGGAGGTGAAGGTTAGGAGGGTGTTGCATTGCAGCTGCTGGGGTGTGTGTGTGTGTGTGCGTGCATGCGTGTGTGCGTTTTACTCAGCCGTCTGTTTTATAATTTGTTGTTTTAAGTAAAACTGAGGATGAAGTAGATCAATATCTGTCAACAGAGGGATAAGATTAATTGAACTGAGTTGATATTAATTATAAGTTATTTATCAAACAAAAGTATTTCTGTCCCAGCTTTGTAAGTGTGAGGATTTTCTTTGTTTTATATTGTGCTGTATCATAGCAAACAAACAAAACAGGCTCTTTAAGGCTTTTCACTGTTGGTTGCAAAAATCATTTTAAAAAATATGCTGAATTAGCTATTGGCTGGACAGAGAACAAAGAGAACTATCCTGAGATTACTTTGATAGCAAGGAAAACATAAAAACACGAGGAAAATCATTCAAGCTCTCAGTTATATGTACAGTGTCTTTAACAAGTGGATTTGTG
This sequence comes from Naso brachycentron, assembly GCA_029874485.1. NCBI lineage: Eukaryota > Metazoa > Chordata > Actinopteri > Acanthuriformes > Acanthuridae > Naso > Naso brachycentron. Next base: position 21,394,835 of record JAQFJA010000006.1, read on the forward strand.
GACTTTGGTTTATTTTGGACATCTGAGATCATTTAAAACATCACACTGAAACTAAAAATGTATGCATCATGTTTGTGTTGAGTTATTATTTGAAAAGAAGTAAAGTCAGCATAAGTACCTCATTATCCTTCATTAGTCAGCAGCCAAATCAGTGGCCATCCCATAATAACTCACTCATTACTTGTTGCAGCTGTAAGTGACTTGGAGCTGGATTGCAGTAACGGTCAGTTGCAGCGTGAACAGTGTGGACTGCAGCTGAACGTCAGCGTCTTGTTGCAGCGCGGGATGAAAGGTGGCCGTGGTTTCTGGTTTCCTGTTCAGTCTCCGTCCCTGCTGCCAGGCTCTGACTCTGTGCGTGCGGCCCCCTCCACAGAGATCAGATCAGCATGAACACCGCGTCACGTCATTAGTCTGACCAGTCTTATTACTGTGTGTGTTTCTTTTGTGACTGATGCCCCCTAGCAATGCACTGTGTAAGTGCACATTTCAGGTAGATTGCATGAAGCGTTTAGTATTGTGCTAGTTCTACATGCTTGAGATGCTTCAGTGCTGGTGTCCCAGAGCGGGAAAAAGAAGCGTGTAGAGTGTAGTTCATTGTCTTTGAATCAGCTTCCTGGTTCATATTTCGTCACAGATTTGTGTAGAAACCTGTAGAAAGTTCTGCTCTTTGTGTTTCTCATCCAGGTGTTTAGTGGCATGTTCTGTGGTGTCTTGTTTACACTGTCGACTTCAGCAAAGCCTCGATAACCTGATCACATCTCCCTGTACAAACCAAACACATTCCATTTGTGAAGTGTTGGCAGAGGGTTTGACAAATATCAGCGATTCAGCAAACACTCCATACTCCATTTCTCACAAACCTGCCTGTGTTCGGTTCGTGTGTTTCTAATTGTTAATCTGATTTACTGGAGGGACGTTCAGGGTCTTCATCACAGTGAAAATATTTCTTTTTAAATCATCCTAATGAAGGTCTGTGTTTGAGTCCAGCCGCCTGACTCAAGTTTTTTATTCTGTCCTTCAGCAGGGAGAACATTTGGTTTTTTCTTTATGAGAAACTCAAGGTCCCATGGAGTCAATTATGTTAAACTGTGCTGTCACCCTTTTACTCCTTTTTTCACTCAAATAGACACACACACGCGCACACACACACACACACACACAGCTTACACGATCCACTTGTCGTGCTTGTTTTATTTCTTTTACATCATCTTTTGCTTTTAAATGTGTGATTTTTGTTATTTACTGTTGTCATTATTCATAAGATAAAGTCATGTGTGTGTATGTGTTTTGTTTTACTCTTGTGAACAATTACCACAGCAGGGCCAAAGCTCACATCGTGTGTTCTGTCTCCCTCTGAAGACGCAGAACTTTTAAGATCCCCTGCAATCATTTTTTACGACAGATATTCAAACTATCTGCTTGAAACAATAACGTGTCTGTTATGTTTAAAATATCAAATATCATCAACCTTATGTTCAATATATTAATTATTTATTAATTATTATTTAATTATTTTAAATATAGTTTTATCTTCACCTGATTTTTTCCCCCCCGTTGTCTTCAGACTCAGCTCCGAAGCTGCGAGGGACAGGGGCGGGGCCAAAGAAGATAGGTGTGACCTCAGCAGTGTCTGACGAGTCAGTGGCTGGTGACAGTGGCGTGTATGAGCCTTCTGAGCGCAGGTACAAAGCATTTTGATGTAATATAAGTTACATTTTAAAGATGATCCAGGAAGGTGAAGTGGATTTCTGTGTAGCTGGGCTGTTGCTGATTTCAGACATATTTGAATGGGTCCCAGTTTGATATTCATGCCTGTAACGTGAAATTTTCTCTTCGTATATTTATGATTCTTTACCTTGAGTTTCATCCTTTGCGTCAAAACTGCATTAATGTGGTGATGTCAGTATTAGCTGATAAGTAAAAAACTTTTTATCTGGCAAACCTTTATGGTGTCACCACATCGCTGATGCAAACCCATACTGCCCTGCTATTTGGTACGCTAGAAAAAGATGTAGTATGATTTAGTATGTAACAGTATGTAGTATGTGAAATGCAGTACAGTATGTGAGAAATGGGCTGCCAGGATGCTCTACTTCATCCAGTCAGATTTCACAGTATGCAATCAGCTTGCTTTTTGTGGCCATTCTGACCCACAATCCTCTGCGCAGTTAAATTACGTCACATACATCACGGCAAATATAAATAAAGCCAAGAGAGCGCAAATATTTGTCGGCTGATTGAAAGAGGGACAAGTGCATTTCAGTGTACTGTAAGTACTACGTAAGTTTTGTCACTCCCATGTGCAGGTAATATATTAATATACAAGTGGATGAATGTGTGCAAATGTTAACTTATATTTGCCCTCATTTGAGTTCGAGGCCTACTGTCATGATAGAGTAGTATGTTCCTTTTCTACACATAGTGCATGCAACAATATGTGCTTGTAGTATGTACTGCAGATGCCTTCACAAATTACATACAACATGGCACAGTATGTAAATTGTAAGGGCAGCTGCAGTACGTACTAAGTATAAAAGTAAAAGTATGCGATTCCGAGCACTCCTGATATTTTAACCTGAGCCATGTGTGTCTGGATATTTGTGTGTCCTTTAGGCCGGGTCTCCCTGCAGACCTCCTTCTGAGCACCTATGAGGAGCGGTTGGCACCAGGCTGCTCTCAGGTGCAGCTGGGCTTCCGCTACGAGTCCAGAGACCAACGCTTCACCATTTATGTCATGCATCTTTCCAACTGCAGCGCTCTCTGTCTGCAGGCTGACCAGAAAATGTATGCACTTTTTCCTCTGGATGTTAGATGACACTTGTTTAGTTGCAAATGTATTCCTTAAGGTCCTTAAGGTTTATCCACGAGCAGTCTAGATTTATTTATGTAAATAATTTATATTTATTTATATATTATTTTCATATTTGATCCTACATGCAACCAAACAGCCTCGTAGTAACACCTGTGTGTCGTGCAGGTACGTGCGCTCAGCAGTGCTGCCCTGCGTGGAGGCAACTCGCTGCCTCTTCCGAACACGCAGCTCTCTGCCTCAAGATGTCGTGGAATTCAACGAGGTATTCAGCATGCAGATATCCCACAGTGTGTTGCGGCTGAAGACACTGAGGGTCGATGTCTGCAACACGAGCAAGTCGGGCCATGAGGAGTGTTTGGTTAGTCTCCTCGATTTTTACGTCCTTTGTGCAGGAAACACAAAGTTTGTCTTTGAATGTTTTCTCTCATTTTTTTCCCCTCAAAAATAATCAAAATTCTAGATTAATTGAGTAACATCAGTATGTGTGCAGTGTTACTATTCTTGTAACATCCCTCCATTTTACCTCTCTTTTCTTCCTCCCCTCCTCCTTCCCTCCTCCTCCCCTCTAGGCGGGAGCTCAGATCAGCCTGGCTGATGTCAGCTTTTCAGAGGAGAGATGCACCAAGTGGTACAACCTGCTGAGCCACATCTACATGCCCGAGATGAACAACAAGGACAAAGAGAGCAGAGCAGCCGGCAGCTCTGACAGGGTACAGACACACCGTCACCCGAACATGAGCTGACACTCTGTCACAGTAACATCCAGAGACAGAAGATGGCTTTTAAATAAAACTTAGAAACTCTTTTCTAATGGTAAAATAGTTAAAGAAAGCAGGAAACTGTTTGCCCTCTGTGGCTTGTTATTAGTGAGACCAGTTTTGTAATTTATTAAACCAGGGTAGCATCTAAAAGCTTTCATAGATTTAAATATGTCTGACTTTAATTTGCTTGGTGATTATTAGTCAGACAGTCAGACAGACAGACAGACAGACAGACAGACAGATGGTGTTTAGTTCATGAAAACTTTGCAGGTCTGTCAGCAGAAATCAGCAAGGTCGTTTGATGATGATTCAAATGTTGAAGGTTATTATCTAATTCTAAGGTTACACATCAGTCATATTGTAACACACTTAAGTGACGTGGAACATACGGATAGAAATGTGTGTGGTCCTCAGATGTGTTCTGTGTTTCAGGCTTCCAGTGTTTCCAGAGTCGGAGCTCCCGAGGAAGATGAGTGGTCAGTTTGTCCTCTTTCTATCATCGACTTTTCTTATTTATTATCCACTGACTGCTCTTTTTGACTGCTTTTCTATATGTAAGTTTTTCTAACCATTATCAAACATCATCACGGCGCGCATTCGTCAACTGATGATGAGCTTAATACCGATGAAGTATGAAAGCAGCAGAGATGGTGACTAAGTTTCTCCTCTCTCTGGTTTTCTCTCTGTGGGATGTTTGTCAGGCATGGCGACCCTCTGGAGACAGACATGTTTGATGATGAGGAAGGAAATGGTGTGGAGGGGGAGGGGCCTCTGGAGGAAGAGGACGAGTTTTATCCTGAAAGCAGCCAATGGGAGGCAGAGGAGGAGGAGGTGAAGGTGCCCAAACCTTCGACAACAGCAGCAGCCACTGCTGTCACAGAAAAGGTAACATTTGTGGTTTTTCTGCTGATCGATGATGAAGCCGGAAGGGAAAAACAACGCTGACGACGTTTGTGTTCTTGGGATTGCGTACCTTCTAGGTGTTAGAAAGCTTTAAGTGGTCATCATTTTCCATTCCAGAAGACATTTAAAGAAGCTGATCAAAGCGTTTTTCCTTTGTCCAGGTCAACAAGGAGACGAGCATGGACAGCTTGCTGCCGTCTCATCACTGCTCTGTGGTTCGACCAAAGGAGCGCCGGCTGGATGTCCACCAGCAGAACCCCTTCATGAGGGGGAACACCATCATCCGCTCCAAGACCTTCTCTCCAGGACCTCAGAGCCAGTACATCTGCAGGGTAACTGAAAAATCAGACAAACAAGAGAAAAACTAACCTTTTGCTCTGAAGATTCCACAAATAGAAAGTGAGGTTTGTGAAATGATTTTCACTCTTAAACTCTGTTTTTGTTTCCAGATAAATCGCAGTGACAGCGACAGCTCCACCCTCTCTAAGAGGTCTCCATTTGTCAGAAACGCCTCTGAGAGACGCAGCATGCGCATAAAGAAGGTAGAAACTTGACTTTTGTCCTCTCATCTGCCTGTCTGAAGAATTTACACAATATTTTAGTCTTCATTAATGATCATGGTGCTGGAAAAAGGTGATGATAGTGTCGTAAATAATCACTGTGACCTGAAAGATTGAATGCTATTATAACACTATTATAGTAAGCATTTAATAATAAATAAGATAAAATAGGGAATCTTAGAAAGTACAAAATATTCATTTCTTTAAATAACATTCTCTGTGTTTTTCTAAATCAGATCTTTGCACTCAGGTTCTTGATGCAACCAAACACAACACTCAGGTCCTTTGTGTTAAAATTAAAAATATTTAATTTGAATATGATATTTCATTTAATGTGTACTTTTTTAATTTGCAGTGACAAACAGAAACTGGAACTTGAACATAAAATTGTGTCTGTTTTCTGGAGTGAAAGATGAAGAAGAATCTTCTCTTCACTGCAGCACTTTGACTTTGTTCCAGGCTCAGTAATCTGACGTCTCTCCGTCTTCATTGTCTGCTTTAAAGTTACTGTCTTATTTTGTATCCTGACACTTCAGTAATACAACATTCACTGTGAGACGCAGAGCATATTTGCAATTTTTAAGTCTTAAAGCTGTCCAGCCCTCCCGCTGAAGTGACTCTTAATATTTAATAACCGTTTGAATGTTTAATGCCGCTCTGACATTTGCCAGCTTCCATTAATTTCGAAGCAGCAGCAGCAGTTTCCCTCCTGAGGCTCGACAGCAGCAGGAAATTAACACGCTCACATTACATGTTGGTGACATTATTTACAAATAATTCAAGATGATGTCACTGTTCACTTGTGACTTTAGGCCCTTTGCAGACATGAAATCTGTTGGTGGCTTCATCTGTCTGTTAAAGTGACTTCTGGATGCTGTCGCTCTTCAGTTTGTAAATGTGTTCAGATATAACAGGACTGTTATCAGCTGCAGTCCTTCCACAACTTGTTTGTCACCTGCTGTACACAGCGGTGAGTTAAAAGTAATGATATGAAGGAGAGTTTTCTGCATCTGGGATTTTAAAAACATCCTTCATGCTCACTTTGAGTTTTGTTCTAAAGAAGCATTGCATGATTCCCAGTTAAAAATGTCCTTATTTATATCATAGTGACCTTTATCCAGCTTGCAGCCTGCTCCTGCACCAAAACAAGCCTACCCTCCCAAAAATGTGCTCATTGTAAATAACCCTAAAACACACAAGCCAGTCGCAAACAAAGAGGAGAAGAAAGAGAATGGGCAACAATTAATTTACTAATGGAACGCATGAAGGAAAAGTCTTAAGAAGCCATACAGATAAAAAGCTGTAAGGGTTTATTGTGTATGTAATTCCTGTTATTAGCCTGTAGAGTTAAAGATTATGGGCTGTAGAATAGGCTATGCAGGTGGTAGAGTCAATACATGAAAATGGACAGTAGGCTATTCCCTCAAAATAAACTGAACGAGTTACTTTTAAATGTAGCGTTACCAAGCGCTGCTGATGAACAGTCTTTTAGTCTGGCAGACAGAGCCAACAAACACAGAATTAGGCTGATTACATTATTATGCTGCTTGCTCTTGTCCAGGTGGATTTCCACACCACTCTGTAACATGTGTGGATAGCTTGTTGGGCTGTCTTCCCAACCATGTTGGAGGGTATCAGGATCAGGAAGGAAGATCATGCCCCCATCTAAAACCGCATTAGACAGCCTCTGGTGCTCCAGTTCTTTATCATATTCTGCTGGCTTAGCCCTGGGTTGGAGATTTAATAAACGCGCTGCAAGGCAACGAGCAATTAACCCCCCTTTAATGTATTTGAGGCAACGACATCATGGTCTAATAAACGCTGTCTTAATTGACTAACTGTAATGTTTTTGAAATGACCCTCTTCATCCATCACGAGGCTGTGCACTCATTCACCTCTGAAACTTTGAATGCAGAGGGGCAGGGTTTTTTGTTTTTTTGTCCTTCAGCAGCTCCATAGTGCACAGTGCTTTCCAACAATGCATTTCACAATTAGCAAAGATGGTAGTATTTGCAAAATGGCTTATAAGCTAGCTAGCTGACTTATTTTGTAGACCTAACGATGGATGACCAATAATGGAAATAATTGTTTGTGTCTGCAGAATTAACTGTGTCTCTCCCTGCTGTCCCTCCAGCCTCCCGTGCAGGTTAAAGGTCTGGACGGTCTCCTGCGGACGTCCCTGGACCTGGAGTTGGACCTGCAGGTGTCTCGGACGCGGCAGGCCAGGCTGGCGCAGGAGCTGCGGGTGCTGCGGGAGCTGAAGACGCAGCTGGAGAGGGCGAGGCAGCAGGGCCAGAGAGAGCTGCCGTCCTGGGTCCAAGAAGACGAACGTTTCCGGCTCCTCCTCAAACAAGCTGAGAAACAGGTGAGTGACCATCCAGGTGAAACTGGTGCATCCACATGTTTGTGATTGATCCTGACTGATTCAAGGACGCGCTCACACTTCGCCCGAGCACGCTCAAGTGACCTGATCTCTGGAGTGTGACCCGTATTTTTACCCACATTTTTTTCATCTTTTAATAACTTTTTTAAGTTGTTCTCTGGTTCCTGCAATCTACAAGACAGTTGCAGATTTTTCCTCTGCTTTTTATGGGGACACTGTTTGCTGTTGTCTGTCTGAATTTAAGGCGAATCCTTCACAAACAGTCACAGCGATGTCAGCGCTCCGTGCTTGTGCTCATGCACGTGCATCCGTACCCTACTGAAGTCCACCTCTTCCAACCGTGCCAGAGCCAACAAAGCGTGCCGTGCTTGAGTACGGAACGGAGCGCTCACTCTACTCAAACAAACTGGACTTTAGGGGTCAAATGTGCTCGGGCACGATACGGATTGCCTAGTGTGAGTGCACCCTAACTGTGTGCACTTTGTCCCATTCAGACTCATGAGGAACAGCTGCAGGAGAAGAGGGTGGAGAAGATGATGAGGGCAGCAGCCAAGGACGTCCACAAGATCAGGGGCCGGAGTCGCAAAGAGGTCCCTGAGGTGCAGACCTTCAGGTGGGAGAAACAACACATCAGGTTCCATCTGAAAAATGAGACTCAGTCCAAGAAGAAAAGTCACTACTGTCACACTGTCGCTCGATTTCATGCAGACGTCTGCTGTTCCTGTTTGTTTCCAGTGTGATCACTTCATTGAATGTGACACGCCAGAAAAAAAAACGAATGGCAAACTGGTTCCTGGCAGTTAGAACAAAGTTAATTGCCTGTTTTTAGCAGGTTTACCCACATAAAAATAAACTGTATACACACACTAAACTTGGTGTTAAAATTGAAATCGTGTAATGTCTTGAAGTACACAGTGAATCTAACTCCTGGAACCTTTTTAGATCACAGATTTCTAGATTTTTTTTCTCAATAGCAAGTGGAGAAAATTGCTGTCATGGAAACAAGACCATACATCACTTTAGAGCAGAAACGATACAAAGAGCGAGTCACATTAAATAAAAACCCACCCATGTTAGCAGAGCCTTGATAAGTAGACTTGTTACCAGAAAACAGTGCAGACAGAAATCTCCTAACTATGGTAAAGAGAAACAGAAAGACGATACTAACTTGAGAAGAGCAAACAACATGTCGGTTTTTGACTTTGAGTAAAAATCTGTGTTTCCTGTGATTTCAGAGAGAAAATGGCCTTCTTCACACGAGCGAAGAGCAGCATCCCCGACCTGCCGGCTGACGACGTGTAGAGAAGCATTTCAAAGTATTTCCCCTCCTGAGTCTGAACCTGCTGTTCCTGACACAAATGAAGTAAACCTTGGGCGGTGTTATGAAGAATTTTAAATAATAATAATAATATTAAGAATAATAAAAATATGTTCAGTAGGGAAAAAAACCCTCAAAACCTTGAAGAAACACATTTTTAAAGAGCTCAGCGTTTCTAATGTGGATAGTCTTTGTAAATTAGTGCTAGCACTGCTCGAGTGTTTTGTTTTTGCTCTTTCACTTTTTTCATTCTGTTTCTGAGACTTGTTTCTGTTACTAACAGGCTGTTAAGAGACTCGTAGGTGTTTCAAAATCATTCCAGCACAAAGTCACAAAACTGCACATGAAGTGACACATTGGGACAAAAGTATATGTATGTGTACATTGACAGCACAAATACAGAAGCAACAAAGGTACTAAAGCAAAACAAGCAACTTCACCTGAAGATCATCAAACAAAATTAATATCTTCATTTAACAGATATTTAATTTATATTGAACTCTGTGTTTTTAGAGCATTTTAATCTTTCTAAGCAGAAAAACATTAGCCCATCTAAAGCTTGTCTGCTGTGTACAGTCCTGAGCGCAGATGGTTTTACATTAGCATTGTTAGCACCTTTAGCATCGTTAGCCGTCTGTTTCTGCTCTGTTGTCTTCACGACGCACCATGAGAGGAAAACTGGAGCGCGTTTCTGCTGCGCAAGCATCACTAAATGAACTGGATCTGATTATTACAAAAATCTGAGGTGAGATTCCTGATCGTCTCTCACCAGTTACGCACACACACACACACAGAGCACAGTGTAGAAACAGCACTAACTCTCACTAACACTCAGGTAGCTGATCGGATAGTCTGCACTTTAAGAAACTTGAGCTAAACATATAGGAAAATGAAATAAAGAAACTTGTTGGTTTTTGTAGTTAAACTTTTGCCTCGTGCTGGAATGATGATTGTTGAGGTGCACAAAGATTGTCGTAACACACACAGGAAGTGAAGATCAAGTGTGTTTTTTGACTGTGAACTTTTTATTGATTATTCGACTACAAGAAAGTGACTAAACCATATCACTCACACACACACACACACACACACACAAATGAGAAAAAGTAACCAGCAGTGCTACTGTTCGTCCCGAGGCTTCTGATTTTTAAAAGAAGTTCTCCCCCGATGACATCATTTGTTTCAATTGTTTAGTTTTCACTTCCGTCTTCTCCTCTGTGTCGCTGTATGACTGGATGTGTTGGATGCGTGTCTGAGTTGCTGTCATGTCTGAACCGGATGTTAGCACGGTGCCCCAGGAAAACTGAACAGATCATCTTCGTTTGTTCTTGAGTCCTTAAAGCTGCACTGATGTTGTTCTGTTGATGTGAAAGGGTTTCTCAGAGCGGTGAACCTACAGATAATTATCTCCTCACTGTGCAGTCCCTCTGTTAATTAGTCTGAATGACTATCAAACTAGATAATTAAAGAAAGCACGATGCATTCTTTC
>JAQFJA010000006.1:21461016-21472971 GCA_029874485.1 Naso brachycentron
GGATCAGGATTATCCTCATTTTTAGCATCAAAGTAATCCTGATCTGCACCTTGGAGTTTTGAAATACCCAAATACAAGATCTGATCTGGATTCTGGGTAGGATTGGATAACCGAATCCATATCCTGTTTTTGTTGGATCAGGATCTCATATCCTGGATTTGAAATACCCAATTTTGAGATTTAATCCTATCCAGATAACTTTGAAAAGTTTTGAAATACTGGGCCCAGGGGATTAAAAAAAGGATCCACTCTCATATATATCCACTACAGAGCCTGGGAGGTGACATGGATATGTTTATATATATCAGTACATAATTTATGGTAAATTATCCAGTAGATAAGCAGTTTAATCTATTTTAACGTATTTAAAAACTGGTTTAGGGACACAAAATGTCTAGGCTTCAGCGAGCCAACTGTACATACACACATACTTGGGCTCTTATAGTGAAACTAAGCCAGTAAAACAAACAAAGCAAAAAATGAGAAACAAGCAGAGTCCGTCAGCATACAGTTAGGAGGGAGCTGACTTTACATTTTAGGAGAGGCTTCATAAAACTTTACTGCTCTATATCTGAGAACAAATGCAACAGCTTACAGATTTTAAAAGCATAGTTATAGAGAGTCGATCATATTATTCACTATGAGCTTCCTGCTTTTATCTGAAGTCCCTCACACAAAGTCCACCTTTACTTCGGTTGACGCCTGAGGGTAGAAATCCTTATAGCTGTCATTAGTGCTCACACGTCCAGAGCACCTGAAAGTGTTCAATAAAAGTTGGTATTTCCTGGACCTGAATTTTGATGGTTGTCAGTAATTGCCAAAAGAATAATCTTTTAACTGAGGAACATAAACATCACGTCTCCTGCTCCTTCCTGAGTTATTTGTGTTGATTCTCTTTTTAATGACCCTGATCTGTTTTTACCAACACTTCTGAAATACTCTGAGTTTTATTGCTTGTGAAATATTATAGGCCTGTGCTCTATAAATAAAACTAATTTCAGTTTTCACATCTTGCTTTATACTTAAAGTACTCTCACCTGCGCCTGGGTTGTGGTGATGTCATCCTCTGCTCCTCACCGTTTGCAGGTACCTTCTCAAGGCTCTCTGCCTCCTCCTCCACCTCTTCGTCCGTCTCCTCTGGTTGCTGCACCTCCTCCAGGTGGATGTGGCTGGAGGTGGAGGGGCAGGGGGACGCAGCTGAGGAGCTGTGGGTGGGTGAGTCCCGGGAGGAAGACGAGGAAGACGAGGAGACCTCAGACAGATTTTCAGACCAGGTGGAGACGAGTTGTTGGAGGTCACTGATCCTTTCCAAAACGCTGTCCAGAGCTGAGAGCACGTCTTCACCTGCCAACAGCCGACTCATCTGAGCGAGGGACAAAAAAAACGAAAAAACAAAAAAAAAAACAATCTCAGGAAAATTACTGAAAAGACCTTTAACCTATTTCACCAAAACCAGTTGATACCCCAGTGTTGGAACTCACAGGACACAAAAATACACAATTTTTTTCCTTCAAATGTTTGTTTCTGAGCCTTTCAACATGAGGAAACAATGACACAGCATCTTTAAAATTTCCATGGAAAGTTTTTATAATTTACTAAAAGCATTTGTTCAACTTTGGTCGACTGATTCAGCAGATCAGCAGACAGGATTCATCAATTAAGACTTTAACTGACATACATCAATTTTGGAGTAAAACTCAGAATCAGGAGTAAAAAATAAGTTCCTTAAAAGCCAGTACAACTTCTATGTATTTTATGTCAACTTTTAGTTTCATGGCTACCATCTTTTCGTCAAAGACGGTTCCAGCTTCATTTAAAATGCCTTCTCTTCTCCTTTAGATAGAAACACATCCAAAGCAAAATGATTAATGTAAGCAGTTGGACATTCTTGTACAGTTTCAATTTAAAATTGAACGTGATTCAAGAACCCATAAAATGATTTTCAGCTTTATGGGAAAACATAGAGCACAGAGGGATCAATATCCCTGATTGAATTACCTTTATTTTCCATTTGAGATTTTTTTTTAGGGTTTATTATTTTTTAGTCAAGAAGCAGTAGAGCCAAAGAGATTTGAGTTGCCAGTTTGATTTTTGGTCTGAATGAAAGTGTATTTGACTGGTGAAGCACTTTTTGAAACATCTGCTAATGGGCACAGATGGCAGAATGTTACAGCCTAGTTAAATGAAAAAAAAACATTATATACTACATATTGATTCCTAATAGTGAGTCAATAATTATTTAATGAAGAATCATTTTCTGTTTGTCTCTCTCTAAATTGTTCTGTCATCTTGGACCAAAACTGCATCAAAAGTCACTTAAAACAGGAGGAAGAAAGTTCAAACTCCAGTTTCTGTGAACTCACTGGTCCAACATGGTGACAGTCAGAGGTTCAGCACCACGGACAGCTCCACTCTGTTGTTGTTGTTTCCACGGTTAGATGAAGCATTTTTTGTTCCTAGCTGTTTAAAGTTGTTGCCCTTTTATAATTGGACATTATAATAATGGGATGACCTCGTTCATTGACCCTTTTCTACTCCGATGGATAAAACAGGTGAATAAGAGGCTTCAGAAGACAATTCTTGAGAAGAAAACGATTTATGTTATCACCTTTTCTTAATTCACAGATTTAGAATTGTGACAATACCTGTTCTTTGATTTGCTAGCTATATGTGCTAGCTTGTTTACTAACATTGTTAACCAAAGGTCAAGACATTAATATTGTAATATATTGGTTGACATTTGATGCATAACTAATAAATGATGTTTAAAGAATGGAAAAAGTCAAGGCCACTGGATGCTTCAAGAGGCTGTGTGATATGCTGTCTGACTTCACCTGCAGGCGAGCATGTTTCTACCTGTTCTTCAAGGACAGCTTTAAATCTGTGCGGACACAAAAAAACTAGAAAAATGTTTTATTTCTTTTGCATTTCTGGTAATATTCACTGTGTTGCACCTGAGTAAGAAGTCCTGGAAACAGTTTTGTGATGAATTAAAAGACCTGAAGAGAGAAGTTTTAACACTGTCTGCAGTCACATTTTCACACATGAATTGTTGGAAGGTTGATTACTGTCAGGTGTGGTTCAGAATCAACGTTTAAAGGATTTATAAAACACAGACCATTGGACAAACTATTTGTTTGAGGAGTAATGAAGTCTTGAGGTGTCTCTTAATAAAGTGGTCATGTTTTTGCCCGATGACCCTATTCTCTTCTGAAAAAGAATATAAATTTAAATGCCTAAAAAATAAAGATAAATGCAGGTAACAGTGGAGTTGCAGCCTTTTGACCCACCTCTGACTCCTCACCCATCCTTTCTGCATCGCTGACACTTCCTCCACTGCCACCTTCACTTTCAGACAGCTGCTGGTTGTCGGGCATGTTGTCGTAGATACTCAGCCGATGATCCAGTGCAGCAAGTGGGCTGGGAACTCCGACATCGCAGGATGAGGAAGATGAGGGGTCACGGACGCAGGTAGCCAGTGATGACTTGCCACGGCGGGATCCATAACCATGGAAGCTGCCGGTCCTCCAGTTGACAGAAGTATTGTCAATGAATGGGGACACGATGGTGTGTTTGTGTGCGAGGGAGGTGGGGAAGGTCCCTGGTTTGTGTCCATGGGGGATTTGGAAGACCAGACTCTCATGGATGCTGTTGTTGTTGTTGTTGATCTGGTTCTTGTAGTCCTGCACAGAATGAATGATTTAAATCTGAGCGAACAACTACTTGAGGGTTTGGTTCAGACATTCATATTCCCAAGAGGTTAAATTGTAAAAACACTGGTGAACCTTTGATTTTTCAATGCTATCTTCAGGTCTTCTGATGTGTTTAGTACTTTGCTTTATGAGCAAACACCTGAACAACTTAAGACATTCCCATCAGCCTCAGCTGGATTTTGTGTTTGATGCTGATTAGCACCTATTAACAGTTCAACATGCTAAAACTAAGGTGGCAAACAGAATAAACATAATATTTGCTAAACATTACCATGTTAGCAAAGTCTTAATGAGCATACTCTATGCTAGCATTAGCTTTTAGCTCACTGAGCCTCACAGAGCTCACTGTTAGACTGCAGACTCTTTGTTTTGTTCATGTTTTTATTTAAAGCATTTTTAAAATCTTAATCATCATTAAGCTGTAGACAGAGAGTTAAATGGTAAGACTCCATCATTTCAAGGTTTGTATGTTTTGAAGTAACACACCTCTGTTCCTGCGCGGTTCTGGTTGCTCCTGGTTGGTCCACCACCGAGCCCGACGCTGCTGTTGGAGCGTTTGCAGTTGTTCCTGACCCTGGTGACGGGGCTGGGCGTGCTGACGGTGCTGCTGCTCTCTGAGTGGCTGCTGCTGCTGCTGCTGCTGCTGCTGATGGTGTGAGGAGACGATGGTGAGGAGGATGCACGGCTGCTGGGTCGACCTTGCAGACTGGAGACAATCAGAGAGAGAAAGATCTATGGTGAGAGCAGCACTGGGAATGATATGTAGTTCAAATTGTGGAGCAAAATTCCATTTATGGTACATGAAAATGATCTTTTGCATGTTTCCAAAGCTTTTTGGGCTAAATAAAGAGGCTGAGTCTTTGGTTCTTTTGTGTCCATCTATAATTCTCACCTTGATGGACAGTGCAGCCTCTCCATCGGCTCCTCCTCCTGGACCAGAACCGGCCTGCTGCTAACATGCTGGGCCTGACTCCTGCTGTTGCTGCCCCCACTGTGAGCAGTGGTGAGAGGGCCAGTCGTCCCCCTCAGCCTCAGCTTCTCCATCTTCTTCAGCAAACTGGTGCCCTTCTTTCTGGGTGGTTTGTCTGGAAAACAGCCTTCGGCCTCTAGAATCATAGCTGATGATCCTCCACCACTTCCACCGAGGGAGGGTGGTCCACTGAACGAGTTGTCCAGGGAGGGTGTCTTGTTTGTGGAGGAGCAGCGGGAGGAGCTCCTGCTGGTCTCCTGGTCATCTGTGGTGCTGGCAGTGGCAGTTGTGGAGGTGGTTGTGCTGTTTGCAGTGTTTCTGTGACTCTTGAGGTCGTGGCCTTCGCTCTCTGTGCTGCTGGAGCTGTTGATCGAGCAGACATCATGGCGGTCGCTGACATCACACAGAGACCCATCACGGGGTTCAGTGTGGCTGTCAGACATGGGTAGGAAGTCCACTGTGGAGTTGATGCGTTGCCAACGCTGCGTCCGCCTGTCATAGCTCCAATTTGGGCTGATGGCACAAAAGTCTTCTTCGTCACAGTCATCTCCCTAAAAGAAGAGGGACGGTGTGTGTCACAATATTCAACAGAATACACACTGACACTAACATATGCAGAGGAGAGACATGTAGGCATGAGTGACAATTTGCAAAGAGAATACATGCACACAATGCACACAAACACAAAGATGTTTTCAATAACTTATACATGCATGACCATCATTATACATTTACGCAAACAAGATATACAAACATGCCACACTGCAGCAACTATACTTCGTATCTGCAGCATGTGGGCGAACATCACAATTTGAATTTCAAAGGAATTTGGATGTTAAAAAAATATATCCTTCCATAGCCACACAACAGGGAAAGTTGGGTACAAAAGAATTATTTTTGCTGTTGGTTTAATCAAAACACTATGACTGTATGTCTTCTAAATGTGTTTACGAGGATTTTTTTACTAGAAAAGTGGACTGAGTTGCATTATGGGAAGTTCAGTGCAAAATGATTTTTGGTCACTCTGCTGAGTTGATTTCAATCCTTCTATTTCAGTCCATTCTCTGTGAATCCCCCAACTTCAGATGGTAAATGGAGTGTGTATATATCTATAACCAACCATTCAATTAAAAAAATAATAACTAATTAATTTGATGACTAAATATTCTCTTTTTTCTCCTCTGAGCACTTCACTTTCTCCTGGAAAGAGAACCTGCCAAGGAAGAGGAGGAGTAGAAGGAGGCTGAGGAGTAGGACGACTGATCAGTTGATATCAGTCAAAATCAAGTGCTGCTTAATGTGGAGATTTCATGGTGTGACACCCCCCGCGGCTCCTGCTGCCTGCGTACGAGAGCCCCGCTGCGTTCAAGTTTCTCGGTCTGTTTGCTCTCAACACTCACCCTGCGTTTTGATCTCCGTGGCTCCAGCCTCATTTCCACACATTTGTTCAAAGTGCTTAATCTCCTGAAAGAAGAAGAAAAGGGGGAGGGAAGTAGACTGTGGTTAAACTGAAAGAGTCATTAATGTTTGCATCTATATGCTCATACTGTACATTGTACCTGCTGTATATTATAGTTTTCTGAGAATTTCTGACACAGATGCAAACAAGGAGTTATATTTCAAATGCTCATCATCTGAAAACAACTCAACCTTTATGTTTTTTATAAAGAAATCAAAAAGAGAAAATTCATATAATCTAGTGCTTTATGTGCGTTGCCTTTCAAGAAGCTCTGGACCAGCAGAAGAAAAGGTAAAGGGGAAACAAAGTGTGTGAAGAGTTGAAGAGGTCACGACTTGACAATGTTAAAAAAACTTTCAACTTCATTTGGACTTCGACACAAATGATTGGAGACATTAACTGGACTTAAGCCCTTTGACTTAGAAATACTTGATATCTTCCCCCAACCCAGAAAAAAAAAATTTAAAGGGGTGTCACAAAACAGTTCTTTAATGTTTTTTTTTTAAATTAAAAACAATGCTTTCTTTTTCAGCAATTTGACACTTGAGGAGAGAAAATGAAGACCTACCATCACTTTACTGAGCTCAGGTTGGAAAAAACCAAAAGATTATTTTATTCATTGATCAGCAAAAAACAAAGTGCAGAAAGCAAATGTGCAGAAAACATTTGAACTTGCTTAAAAAAAAGTCCTTGTCTGCTGTTGAAACAGCAACACATTTGGTGAAGATAAAATACAATATACTTTATTGTCCCACTTAGGGAAATTTGTCTTGGACTCAGCAACTGTGCCGTAAACACCTTTACAGCCACAATGGCAGCAAACAATACATCACCAGGCATACCATCTAAACAACAGTTACATAACAGTATTGCACATATCCCATACATTACACACAACACATACATAATAAAAACGCTATAAAAATTATTGCACAATCACCGGCCTCAAGCAGCATTGTTCAGGAATTTGATGGAGGTTGGAACAAATGAATTCTTAAAACGGTTGAGTTTGCAATTGGGGACTCTGTATCGTCTGCCCGAGGGCAGGAGCTCATATTCTAAATGAAGAATATGGGATGGCTCAGTCACTATCCTCTGGGCTTGCCTAAGAACAGTTTGTTCATAGATGGACTGCAAGGACTGATAGTCACTTATTCCCATCACCTTCATGGCTGTGTGCACCAAACGAGCCAGTTTGGTTTTCAGCTTTGCAGTAAGGTTGCCATACCAGGCTGACATCCCATATCTGACCAAGCTCTCCAGTACCGCTTGGTAAAATAAAAACGTGATGCGTTTGTCCACACTATACAGTCTCAGTCTGCGCAAGAAATACTGTCTTTGCTGCAAACAGGAACGCAGACTTTCCACATGGACATTCCAACTAAAAGAGTTATCTAAGTGAACTCCAAGATACTTATATGAGCTGACCTGCTGAATGGGTGAGTCATGTTTGACAACAGGACTGTAGTCCCCTACTGATCTTGGGTCTAAGACCATCTCTTTAGTTTTCTGGACATTCAAGATGAGATGGTGAGCATCACACCACTGTACAAAGTGCTCTATTTCAGAAAAATAGGCTGAAGGGCTTGAATCTTTGTGCAGTAGGCTCAGGATGGCGGTATCATCAGAAAATTTAAAAACAAGGTTCCCAGGGTGACTGTTTGTGCGGTCATTTGTGTAAAGTGTAAAAAGGACCGGGGAGCTGACACAACCCTGCGGGGCACCTGTGCTGATTGATTTGCACTCTGAGAGGGTGTTATTGATTCTTACCTGCTGACTTCGATTGGTTAAAAAGGAGAAATACCACTAGATTAAAAAAGGGTTAACACTAATCTGCCTCAGCTTTGAGATGAGGAGATGGAGTTGGAGTGTGTTAAAAGCTGAACTAAAATCAATAAATAAAATCCATGCATATGCTTTTGGGCATTCCAAGTGCTTGACAGTGAAGTGGGTGATGCTGTTGATGGCATCATCAGTACCTCTCCCCTGCCTATAAGCAAACTGGTATGGGTCAAGTGCCAAATTAACCTCTGCCTTAAGCATAGACAACGTGTTTTTCTCTAAAACATTTCATTACAATTGAAGTCAGGGCCACAGGTCTAAAATCATTGTTATCAGCTGGACACTATTTCTTAGCTACAGGAACTATGGTGGATTTTTTCCAGAGGGCAGGCACAGTGTGTGAATCCACAGACCACTGGAAGATGGGGCACCAAACTGGAGTGAGGTCTTCTGCACATGCCTTTAAGAGCAGTGCAGAAATGCCATCAGGGACAGTGGATTTTTTAGTACACACGTTTAAAGATGGACTGAATCCTGTGTGGGTCAATTACAATCCTGCAGCAAGCATCAGTTAAAATAGTTCCCATTACATTATTACATTCTTCAGGAAAGTCATGGTTTTCAAACCTAAGGAAAAAGTCATTCAGTTCGTTTGCTTTCCCCAGATCATCATCAGTACTGAAGCCCTTCTTAGTGGTATTCATATTTGTAATGGCTTTCATAGAGTCCCACAGCTTTTTTGAATCCATTGACATGAAAGTGTGCTCTATTGTGTCCTTGTGATGCTTTCTGGCTTCCTTCAGTCTCTGGTTGAGTTCTCTTTGCACCATTTTCTGTCCTGTTCTGTCATTATTTTTAAAAGCCAGCTTTTTCCTGTTAATACAGTTCTTTATGCTCTTGGTTATGTAAGGCTTATTGTTAGGGTACACTGTAATGTCCTTTTTAGTAACCACACTGTCTACACAGAAATGTATGTAGTCTGTTATTCAGTGGCCTCATCAATCTCCAAATTAGAAAATATGTCCCAGTCTGTGCAGAGGAATGATCCTTTGAGTGTCTCTATGCTGTCCTTATCCCACACTGTCACTGTCTTAGTCTGTGGTTTTGCAGTGTATGTGTTTTTTACGTTTCCAAAACATTTAACTAAAACTCTATTGTGTCTTGTGTCACATATTGTTTGAATCCAGGGAGAGAGAGTTCCAGCTTGCAATGGTTAAAATCCCCAAGAATCACAATCGGGGTTCCGGGTGTGCGTTGCAGTTGTTGGTGAACGCAGTCTGCTATTTTGGTAGCAGCTCTAGCCGCGTTTCCACCGGGGGAAACATACACAGCACATATTAAAACACTTCCAAACTCTCTCGGAAGGTAGAATGGTCTCAGTGACAGGCATAGTAGTTCTTCATCGGCCGTGCATACAGTCTCTCTCACAGTGTAGTTCCTACACCAGCTGTCATTCACAAACAGGCAGACCCCGCCCCCTCGGCTCTTCCCTGACAGCTCTGTTCTGTCAGCTTGGATGAGAGAGAAACCCTCCAACTCAATGAGAGAGTCTGGAATATCCCGATGGAGCCAAGTTTCTGTGAACACCATCACACTTGATTCCCTGTACTCGAAGCAAACTTTGCTGTTAACACGAAGCTCCTCCATTTTGCTCTTCAGCGATCTGACGTTGATCTGATGGAACAGGCTGGGCAGTGGTGGTCTGTTTCCTCTTCGCCAGAGACGCTGACGTATTCCCCCTCTTCTGCCTCTCCACCGTTGTCTGCCTCTAGCCGGTTGTATTTTCACGTCGTCAGGCAGATCAGCCGGTGGGGCTGCTCCCATAGGACGGAGGGACAGCAGTTTGTTTTTGGAGTAACACAGTGGCAGCTTCGTCTCCGCGCGTGTATGAGCAGCTGTTTGACAGGACGCCAACAATTCCTAAACAATAAGTGCCAGAAGTAATCTTTGTACAACAGTCGCCATGGTGGTCAGTCCAACACAACTTGTTACAGCCACACAACACAAACTAATAAAAAAAGACGATCAGACAACTAAAAACACTTAAAAAGGCATTAAAAAATGGCAACAGCACGAGTCCGGGTCGCCAGCAGAGCAGTGCCGCCGGAAGTAAGGCTAAACCAGAGGAGGCCCTGGCTTTGGTTCCTGGCGGTGAAGCACTTTGAAGTCAGTGTTGCAAGCAGCGAAAAAGTTGCAGTGTACGCTGATCACAACCCTTTTGCTTTTCTTTACCAAATTCAGGAGTGCTAATGCTAAGATGTTGGAATCTGGTTCTACAGCCACATAACCTTGTGATCAAGCACATTGCAGGCAAGAACAATGACTGATTCACAATACGAGAACGTCTTAGACATACTCTGAAATCATGGGGAACCATCCGGACCCAAATTCTGGAAAAACAGAGAATTGCCCCTCCCCCCCGGTTTCATATATTGTAAACATGCAAGTTTTAGACTTTGGGCAGGTTAACAATCCCATCCTAATACTGGCATGATCTACACAAACATGCATTTTAAAACAATCCTCTCTTGTCTCCCCCTGCTGCAGGTATTCGTCCCTACAAGTGTGAGCTGTGTGAAAAAGCCTTCACTCAGCGTTGCTCTCTGGAGTCCCATATGAGAAAAATTCATGGCGTCCACCAACAGTATGCCTACCGTCAGAGACGTTCCAAGATCTTTGTGTGTGAGGATTGTGGATACACGTCAAGTCGCCCAGATGAGTATTTCCTACATGTGAGACAATGCCACCCCGGCAATCCTGCCCTCCGAAGGTACTACCGCCGCCAGGCCCATGAGAACGGCAGCTTTGCATCAATAGAATGTAAACTTAACCCCTATTTAATGTACTCTTCCCCTGCTTTTTATGTATAGAGCTCATTCTAATTTTGAATTATCTTTGTTCGTCTAGTAGTGGCCAAGGTCTTCGCCTCAACTGCAAAAGGTTGAGCTTTTTAAAGGACTAGTGTGTAGGATTTGGTCACATCTAGCGGTGAAGTTGAAGATTGCACTTGACTATGTGGTACTTCCTCTGACCCTCCCCTTCAAGCCTGGAGGAGAACCTGTTGTAGCCACAAAACTTTCCAAAAAACACAAAAGGTTCTCTCTACAGCCAGTGTTAGGATTGGGTCAGTGTAAAAATTTCTAAACCAGTTTGATTCAGTTCGTAATGATTTAGGACGTGCCATTTCGAATAAGGAGAGGACACGTCTCGTCATATATTCACTTTAAAAGTAAAGTTGGGCTTTTATGTCGGGTTTGAGTTTGGGTTAAACGCTGCAGACTGTTGAGAGCAGCCACAGCAGCCAGACTGCAGCCACAGACTTTAGCTTAGCTGACCACGCTTACTAGCGCTCATAAAAGCTACAGCCTAAGTAACTCAAATTAACCGACAAGTGTCTGCTTATAACAACGTAACACGCCGCACTGTTTATTGAAAGGTTACCGCAGCACATGTAATGTTAGCTGTGCTTGTTTAACTGTGACGGGTTCAATGTGGATTGAGGACGAGCAAACAGTTTTTCCCTGAGCATAATGTTGCACTTTCAGCATTAAATTTTGTAAAAAACGTAAATCTCCTTTGAACCTCGCCGAATATCAAGCATCAGTTTTAAAAGTGACGCAGACACAACGTTTAACCACAACAACTTCGATATCCACAGAACCAGCCTGAAAATGATTGTATGAGTTTCAATGGAGCACAGCCATGTAGTTGTTGGACCCTTGGGAAGAGCTGGCAGATGCTATGCTCTGATTGGCCTGTTGGCGTTAGAGGGCGGAGCTTTGTGAAAGGTCAGTTAGCATCGAGATTCCCCCGACGTCACTGACGTCCAGATATTGAGACCCAAACAACTGTTGCTGTGTGTGAACACTATGGAGTTGAACAACAAACTTTGTAACGTTAGCTTTCACCATGGGATTATGTAATGAACACTGACACGTCTAAACGTCGTTTAGTTTTTCAACGTTTCATTAACTTCCACAACTGATACAGGGCAGAAATGAGGATTATATGATTCTATTAGCAAAGCTAAC